>JAYEPQ010000002.1:32699065-32911565 GCA_036321105.1 Dracaena cambodiana
ACAAGTATTTTACAGTAAATCAAGATTTCTACAAGTATGTTACAGTAAACTAAGAAACGGGATAAAATAGTGCATATTTCTTTGACTTGGAAGACTATAGATAGGTTATTTTGAATTTCATAAATCTTAATAAGTTGGTTGGTATAAGCCTACGCCTAACCGAAGTTCTCAAGAAAGGAAAAATTCTATTCAAGCACATTATTTTTCTCTTGATGTACACATTACTCTCTACGCCCACATTTAATTTTGAAGAATTATCTCATATTTACTCAATAGACCCACTTTATTGTTTCTTCAATTCTGACCCCTCTCTCTCTCTCTCTCTCTCTTCTTTTTATTGATCACGATTCCCTAGCCCAAAACCAAAGTCCACCCCCTGTTTCCGTTGGCCCTTCGCCCATGTCTCCCCTTTGCCTCCGTCACCACCAGCCTCCATCGCCCTCCTATTATATATTCGAGTTTAACATTTTCATTCAATTTTATTACCATCCAACTCAAATGAAACTTGGTCGGATGTTAAAACCTAATCGATATTCAATTTCGTTGGGTATTAATACCCAACTAATGGGCACAAATGGACTCTAAAAGGACAACCTAGTCTAAAAACCGATGGTCAACTTGTAATTATTTGGAAGTCTTGAAAGTGCGCGTATTGAGCAAAGTGGTGTGCGTGCATAGAATTTTCCCCAAGAAAGGTAATACTCCCAATATCTAATTCCCTTTCTCGTCCTTGGCCCTAACTGATATTAATCCAAAAGGAAAACGAAGACTCGACGTAGATTCTTAATGGAAATATATCTCAAGAGTATAACTATCTACTAGCCGCCTCCACATGCTCCCCTCAAATTCCTCGCACACCTTGCCTCCTAAGTTTCCTCAGATCACAGCTACTATAAATACCAACCAAACGTACCTCAACAAAATGCTAGCTTACCTTCAATCTTTTTCTCTTCACTAACCCCACGTAACATCCTTCTCATCATGGCTAGCTCTCTTCCTCCAGGTTTCCAATTCTTCCCCTCCGACGAGGAGCTGGTCCTCCACTTCCTCCACTGCAAGGCGGCGCCTGGCGGCCAAAGGGACATCGTCATCCCCAGCCTCGATCTCTACCACCATGATCCGTGGGAACTTGATGGTAAGACTAGCTACATCTCAATACCGTTAAAGTGGCCGAATTCATCCAATTTAGTCATGCTGCAGTCATATTATATAAGTTATATATATAACATGGTGATATGTATGTTCGTTATGTTAAAGGTAAAGCTCTACGAGGAGGCAACCAGTATTGGTACTTCTTCAGCCGGAGGATGCAGAATAGGGCGATGGCGAGCGGATACTGGGACTCAGAAGGGGACGATGAGCTCGTCACGAGTGGAAGCAATAAAGTCGGCATCAAAAAGACACTCATGTTCTATGCTGGAGAGGCACCGGATGGGACCAAAACGAGTTGGGTCATGCACGAGTATGGTCTACTGCACGGCTTTGATGGTGAAGTCAGTAGTGCTGCTTCGAGTTCTTGCAGTCGACGGTCATCATCTAGGAAGCAAGGACACGCTAGAGGGGCAAGTATCGTAGCAATAATAAACATTCTATCCTCGACATAACATGCTAATAACTTAATCGCTCGTCGCAGGAATTGAATAAATGGGTGATTTGCCGAGTTTACGACTCAAGCTCTGATTCTGATCAAGTAGGATACTACGAGAATGGGATGGAGCTTTCATGCTTGGACGAGGCATTCTTGTCGATAGACGATGATCTTGACGAGATAAGCTGGCCCAACTAGAGCTCTAAAGATTGTAAACATCAAACAGATCTAATTAAGCTAAACTATATAAAACTATATAGCTAGTGAGAGTTTGTGATGCATGTATCTATTCTCATTCAACAATTTCAAACGATACCAAATGAAGTATCAAATAACAAATCTTTTTCTTCTCTTGCTGTGATTGAGCTTGAAGCAATAAGGGGCCCTTGAAGTTGTAGCTCATACGGACTAATTATTAGTTTTCAGTCTCCTTGATTTTGTGACGGTAATATATATTATATCTGCGTTACAAGAGTAGTGATGATGCAAGCATTTCATTATCTATATGTGCGTTGTGATTAGGAATTCGGCCCGTACTAAGCAAAATATTGAATTAAAAATAAATTTTTTATTTTTCTAATCCTATATAAAGGACCAATTTTTGTGAACATATTCATTACTATCCCTACTATGGACATAATGCCTAAGAGCTCGATCATGCGCTGCGCACGCGCGCAGGCTTTGATATGCAAGTGGCCGAAGTGGAGGTCTATCCTGGAATAGAGCAGGCCAAGCTGCGGAGTATGCTACCAAAGGAATTGGCTCCGGATTGGATTGCATCTTGAGGATGAGACATATTTATTTGTAGTATATATACATAAATCTTTTGAGAATATATATATATATATATATATATATATATATATATATATATATATATATATATATATATATATATATATATATATATATATATATATATATATATATATATATATATATATATATATATATATATATATATATATATATATATGAGGAAACGGAAAATACACCGGCGGTGAAGGGATTGCATCTTAAATGACACCACGTGTAATAATTTTATTGGGTCACCTAAGCGGCGGTGAAGAAAACTCCCTTCACCGCCGGTGTATTTCCCGTTTTCTATATATATATATATATATATATATAGAAAGAGAGAGAGAGAGAGAGAGAGAGAGAGATTACTGTAGGTGTCATTCAATGATTTTTCTTCAAATTTTTTAATAATTACTATCTCTACATTCTTAATTTATTTATGATTAAATTTCATAAATTTTGGAGTTCTTTTGCCCTTTCATCAAGGGCATACAAAATGTTTTATTCATTGAAAACCGTTAATTTTGTGTTAACTTGATGAAGGACCGAATCAAAACTAAAACCCAAGAAATTGGATATGAGTGAACCCTAAGGGGTCAAGATCATAATCCAAAAGAAATTTTTTAAAAAGGATTATTGGAGATATTGGAAATGAACTGCAACTCAGATAATTTGCGTGAGCTGTCAGCTCATTTCTATTTTTCTCATATATATATATATATATATATATATATATATATATATATATATATATATATATAGAGAGAGAGAGAGAGAGAGAGAGAGAGAGAGAGAGAGAGAGAGAGAGAGAGAGAGATAGAGAGGAGGAGGAGAGAGAGAGAGATGGAAATGAGCTGACAGCTCACGCAAGTTACCTGAGCTGTAGTTCATTTTCACTATTTCCAATATTTTTTTTTTAAAAAATGACTTTTGGATTATGATCTCGATCTCCTAGGGTTCACTCATACCCAATTTCTTGGGTTTTATTTTGATTTGGTCATCTATCAAGTTAACACAAAATTAACCGTTTTCAATAAATAAAATATTTTGTATGCACTTGATTAAAGGGTAAATGAACTCCAAAATTTATGAAATTTAATTTAAAAAAAGTTAAAGAGGTAGAGATAATAATTGTCAGAAAAATTGAAGAAAAATTATTGGATCATTATAGTTTTGTCATTAGCTCACATAATCTTTACTAAGCTGGCAGCTCACCTACAATAATTCCATATATATACACATACACCCATATATGCGCGCGCGCGGGCACACACACATATATATATATATTACAAAATCATTTTCATATGAAATTTGAAATATCATATTTATCCCTCTCATATTTTATCTTCAAGCGCGAAAGTTCTCTCAAACCCAATAAACTCGATCCCTGATCGTATATAGCATATATGTAAATTAGTGAGATACTATATAGCATATATGTAAATTAGTGAGATACTATGTAAGTTATTAAGCTTTTTTTGCTAGTTTTTATGTCAGCATGACATCATGTCGATGCATGTGGCAAAACAAATTAGTAACACGGGGTCCATGCAAAGCAGTCTTAATTTCTTGAAATATACACCGCACAAAATAAGGTTAATTAGTATCTTTGCTTGCTTAATGGGTAGGTAAAGCCCCATATCAATCCTCCTAATCATTATCATTTCCCCCTAATAAAGGGAAATTAAGCCATAAACAAATAAGATTTCTAATTAAATCCTTGAAAAACAAAGCATAGTTGCATGTAAAGGGATTTGTATGGAGCCACGTCACTCCAATGAGGACCTCTTCTCACCTCACCGTCCATGGATCCAACCATGCATGATGCATGGGCCTCCTCTCGAAAACATGGGGCCCAAAAAGAGGGCCTTTGGGCGCGGTTAGGACCGAACTTCTATCCCCAATCATATCCAATTTAATTTTTTAAAATCTTCGTGTGGAGAGATTTGCAGAAAACACCCTATGTATGGTGAAATTTTCACCGAAAACTCACTCTGAAGTAATCATCTTTGTGCTATCGAGTTTAGCGCGGGTCACATATTGTCTAATGATCTGACAAGAATTCTTTATATATTATTTACATTCGGTTATAAAATATACGTCAAGAAATTTTCAAAACAATTATTTTCTTATCTATCTTAATTTGGGTAGGAAATAACAATATCTAGTGGTATAGAGGCGTTTTCTGCTACTTTATGCTGAATTCAAGAGAGTAGATAGTTTTATAGAAATTCTATTTGAACACATCACTTTGCTCAGTAAGCCCACTTCTCAAATTGTAAGGAACACAAGTTTTCATTACTATTTCTTACTATATTTTTTTTCTCTGGTTGGAATTTTTTCTGAATGATGTTAAACTCATCCGGAGACTAATCCACGGTATGAAAAATACTAGAGTAACTAATTCTGACTCAAAAAAAAAAGGCTCACTAAAGCAAAATGGCGTGCTCAAATAGAATTTCCCATAATTTTAACACAGCCTTCTGCGAGACTTGGATAATACATGGGTTTTTCTGCATTTTCGCCTTTTATCTGTTTTTTCTGATATTTTACCCTCTTAGCTTATTGGTACAAACTTATGTCGAAGCATGGTTTTGACATGGACACTGAGGATGGGAGCCATTATTGGATCAGTTCTGTTCTTTTTCAGCTTGTGTCTAATCATACTTTTTAATTAACCCTAATTAAGTTAATAAAGAGTGATTAGTGGGGCAAGCTGTCCTTTTTTTGCTAAGCCAATTATGGTAATCCTCTTTTTCGTACATTCCGATGTCAAGCTAGGCATGAGTATGGCTCGTAATTAGGTCGCGTTGGGCTGGATTCAGATCCAAACCTAATAATGTCGATTAGAAACCTACTCATGAAATAAAAAACTTATTAAAAGCTCCATAATTCTCTAGGAATTGTAACCTGGGCCTTTGCGAGACAACAGTGGCCTAAACAGATCAAAACCCAAGATTGGACCCAACTCGGATCAAGCCCAGAGTGATCTCGATAATAGATCACCATTTTACCACGTGCTGCCCGGCACTTTACCATAGGACGTGGCACTCACTATAAGTCAAGTGTGGTGCGCATTTAGACGTTCCCCTCCTCTTTTGGCACCAACTGCAGCTCAAATTCAAAAAAACAGACAACCAAATCTCTCCGTCTCCTGGATCTCAAAGAGCATAATTCCGATTCCTCCCCCATTGGCCATTCTCAAACCCTAAAAACTCTCTCTTTCTTCTCGCCATTTTCCGCCCTCGCTTGTCCCTTCTCCCTTCCCAGCCTAAAACCAAAGATAATATGCTCGGCATCCCTCTCTCCCCCGTTCCCATCCCAATCTCGCCGCCTCTTCCATCGTTTCCCCACACCAAACTAATATTAAACCTTAATCCTAACCCTAACCCTAGAGCGAAGCGAGTAGGAGATGGAGAGGGTCGGCTCGCGCGTCTCCAATGTTGTCATCGTGGCGTTGGACGCTACCAAGGACCGCAGCGTGGACGAGCTCCGCCTCACGATGAACGGGATTCGGATGAGAGGGGATATTCTCCGTGGTGGCGACTCGCTGATTCTCTTCGGGGTTCTTCATACGGTCATTAACCCCAGTGAGCTTTTTGACCCCTCTTTGTTACTTCAGTTCTTAAAGGATTTAATCTAATAGAAGTGTACAGAAGAAATCGGAAATGCGAAAATTTTAAATTAGAAATCTCTGTTTTTTTAATAGAAGGAAGAACTTAGTGAGTGAACTCAGTCTGCCTCAAAAGTTAGTCTTTTGTTAATTAGAACACATTTTTGCATCAAAAAATAATTAAAACGCATTTAACACATAACATTTGTTTCTGTTTTGTTAGTTAAAGTATTTGCTTCCAAACAAATGGTTTTTTTTTTTGGAAGTCTTTTACTGTTAAAGTCCTGCCTTGTTCCATTTAAAATATTTAACAGAACAACATACGTAGACTATAATAACAACCAACTGCAACAGGTATTTAGTCATAGTACAAATACTACATAAGATGTTAGACAAAGATACAATAATAACAAAAAGGAGGTGATAGCATGTAGATTTATGCTCCTCCTTAATAGGAGCAACTTCTCCACAGAAAAAGCTGCTCAATGCAGAGTGTCTACTTTCCTCTTGTGCTGACTTGATCCATTAGCCATTAATATAAATATATGAATTCTGGGATTAATTGATGAATTGACAATTGACAGTCGATATAAATTGCACAAGCATACTATCTTAACCTGTTCTAACTCGGCCTCCAATTCACCACAAATTCAATAACTATCCCACGCTAATACTAATGTTGCATATACTATTCTGTGTATTACTCCCATGATTCGAGATTCATGAGACTTGTGCACTTATACACCTAGCTGCTTTGGTAGACTTTCTTTCACAACTACTAGCTAGATTTTTCAGAAATGAAAGAAAGTTTGACATTTAAGATTGTAAGATCAGTAAATTAGGAGAAGTCATCACCAATTTGTATTCAGGATGGGGTTAGTAACTTGGCCTTTATTGATTTTACAATCTAGGAAGCATGGGCACAGAGATGCGGATATGAAAAGATATGATGACCAGTCATTAAAAAATTCTTTAAGCTAGGGTGGGGAGACAATAATATTTATACATTTATATGGTGAAGTAAGGATAAGGATATAGGATACAAGTATAAAATTATGATCTTTTCTGATGGGGGTATTGAACAACTAGGATTAATTATTATCACTTAGATTTTTATTAGATTTTATTGAGATTTTGGTAGATTTTTTTTTTAATTGCACTAATGATGAACGCATTTTGGGTTATATATAACCATATATTAGCTATCAGTGGATTATTAAATGATGAAGAGATTTTTGTGTTTCCAGTAAAATCTTACATGGGAATCCCATTCTTTCTTACTGCATATATGCACAAGTTTATCAAAATACACCTGAAGTACATGTCTATTATATCTATTGCTCTTGTACTTTTTTTTGTTTTTCTAATCAACTGATGTCATTTGTTTGTTTGTTTGGCTTAGTGGGGTACCCAATGAAAGCATGCACAGATTCCTTTTTTGGAACTAGATCTCAATTATTGGAAGAAGAAGTCTTGAAGAAAGTTGATCAGTACGAAGGCATGCTTGTAAAGATTGCTGAGAAATACAGAGAGGAAAGGGTATCTTGCAGTTATTTATCGACTGCTGTGCATTGTAGTACAATTTATAAATTCCCTACCACATCTGCCTCAGCATGCATGAGTGTTTTAATGAGGATATGGCTTGTCCTTTCTGTATTTTTTTTTTCAAAGTCATATATGGTCTATCTTCTTATTAAAAGTATCTTGCTTCTTGTACTCTTCTGTATAAAAGCTTGAAGTTTATTTTCAAATTATTTACTAATTAGGCATATAATGTCCATCTTTTATCTATGGCCCGAGAGTGAGACATTTCTGATGATGTTTCTGGAAACCGGAAGAATATTTCCGAGGGTGATCCTACTTTTTTTTAGGATCGACGAATCCAAACGATTAATCTGGCATGGGCTACGTGAGCCCCAAGTAGTTTACCGGACAAATTGATAAGTCTGGCATTCCCGGCCCACCAAGCGAAACCAGTGGTTTCTTGGTCACGACTAGCTAAAGCTAAAGTTCCATTAAAGAGCTTTTCCACGGGGTAGAACCTCCTCAGGGAATACTATTACGTATGGGTGCACTTTAAATAGAAAGGCTGGAGTTGCATACGAAAGTCCCGAATCGAGATACACATGTCTCACTCCAATAAAACTGAGACCCTGTTTGCAGTTTATAGAAAAAAATCCTACAGACAGGAATGACGAAATCCAATTTGACGTGACGAGAATTTACTAGGGCATAGACGGGTCGGACCGACAGAGTGTAAAAGCACTCCCAGATGTACCCGACAGGGCAACTGGTCAATTACCACATAGCACAAAAGGAAGTGCACTGGTGGTGACACTGGAGATGCCGGTTTGGTAAATTTCGGAATAAATCGACAGAAAATACCGATGTCAAGTCATCTTTCCGTATTCTACGTCATTTCCAGAGTCGAGTGATTCCACTTCCTCGAAATAAGCCCTCGGCGATTGAGAGCTGACGGGTTGACAAAGAGATTTCAATTTCGACATAGTATCCCGTAACCTGTATACTTTTCCGGCGCTGACGAAATTCCGTGTTTGTTAAGGGCATTGATCTCTCTCCTATCAATATCCAAATGATAAGAGCTGCTACCCGCCCGCGTCTTCGTCTTCTGGAACAGTTTCTTCGGGAGGTCTCTGTCGTAGGTCCTATCGGTTGGGCTTTCCTGGGACTCGGCTTATTTATTTTCTCTTCCCGGTGCTCTTCCTCTTTTCGCATAGACGAACGACTCCGTGGATTGAGGAACGAAAGCTCGAAGAATTGCAAAATCCGGTTGACTCGGGACCTTTCCCTGCCTTTGAGAGTGGAAAGCGGACTTCCGCCTTGAGGCGCTTCATCCGACGTAGGGTTCTATAGGAATAAAAAATTCCTTTCAAATTTCATATTTATCAACAACTTCTCTTATCATTTATCCCCTTATCTGTTTAGGGTATCTTTATTTTTCGGCTCTCCTTCTTGGGAGGCCATTACCTTCCGCGTACAGCACCCCTCGTGACGTCACTCGATCAACCAACATTTATTGAATTTCAAAAAAAGTCAGAAGAAATGGTTTGATCCTCTTATTTTTCGAATCGAGAGATTCAGTGGGATCTTTCACTCACATTTTTTTCCACCAAGAACGTTTTATGAAACTCTTTGACCCCCGAATTTGGAGTAGAGAAATTTCTGTCACAAGGCATATGCTGGAAACATGCAAATCGAAAGAATGTTCGATCAAAAAACATCGAACAAGGTACCTGATTGTTCCAGTTCATGGGAGTCCGAGGGGCGTCCACACTCAAAGCTGAAAATTGATTGTTGATCGGAACAAGCGAAGAACTCCCCGGATGAGAACCAGGATCAGGTCTCTGGACAGGATCAGGGCCACTCTCCACAACCTTCTCTTTACCTTTACGAGCTTTCTCGCGATACTCCTTCCTACTCCGAGAACGGCCGCGCCGCTTAGGAATCCAAATTTGCCGAATCACTCATGTATGATCTTCTACATCCTAGGTCTCCCCGTTCCGTTATCTGGCTTATATTCTTCATGTAGCATTCAGACTGAATGACTCTATGAAATTACGTCGATACTTCCACATATTACGGGTAACGTAGGAGACATCTCTATTTTTCCCCCGGGAGCGTTTCGTGGTTCAAAAATGCCGAATCTTGTCTCAATCATCATTTGTCAGGACTTTTTGGAGTAAGCTCCTTAGCTTGGACAGGGCATTTAGTTCATGTTGCTATTCCCGGATCCCGAGGAGAGTATGTCATAGAATAATTTCTTAGACGTTTTACCGTATCCCCAAGAGTTGGAACCGCTTCTTACGGGCAAATGGAATTTTTATGCCCAAAACCCTGATTCCAGCAGCCATTTACTTGGTACCTCCCAAGGAGCGGGAACTGCCATTCTAACCCTTCTTGAGGAGGTTAGAATGGCAGAAACATTCTTCCGGTTTCCAGAAACATCATCGGAAATGCATTTCTGAATCGCTTTGGATTCATACATTCTAAAAAAAGGGAGCAGGCTGCAGCTAAAGGCAGGGAAGGACGAGGGACTGGTCTTATCTGAATACGGTAGACGGTCGCTTGGAAAGGCACGTCATTGCTTACGTTTGCCAGCTACATGCTCTTCCTCTCATCCCTAGAACATGCATTTAAATACCAATCTCTCATACGCATGGAGCATCATCGGGGTATAATGCACCATCTGACGTTGACGCAAGCACGTCGAAACTCAGACCGATTGCCCTCCTGAGCTCTTTCATGCTCTTTCGATCGAGCTCTCTCGAACAGATTTGAGAAATCCGGTCAACTATTTCTATTGGCGAGAACCGGAGATGCTTATGATCAATAGTCAGAATATGACGGAACGTCATTGTTCCACTTGAGCATCTATTTTGTCGAGTCGATCATTTCCGAGATCGGAGACCAGTTCTCCCTCATCTGTGGAAACGCTTGACAATGGCCGCCACTTCTTCTTCGTTCCATTCTCATCCCCCCTCCCGATCACAGAAGGACCACCGTCATGGTGTGTCTTGTTGTATAATTTTCTATCTCTGGAAACGTAGATGCTCCCGAAGGAGATGCCTTTAACCTCCTGAGCAAGGCGAAGCTGAAGCTGCTAGGCCTACCGCGCTCCTCCGACGACTGATTCGTCGCGACGTCTCCGTGAAGGAGGCTAAAAAAAAGGTATTCGACAGGGAAGGCTGGAAAGAGGTAGTTCTCCGCGGTAATTCTGGGAGGAGGTATTCTCCTTTCCCCAGTTTAGGAAATCTGATATACTCGGAACGGCCCTCATCAGCCAGTTCGAAGCGACGATATCAATTCTCCGGACACTAAACCCACCTGGAATGACTTATAGAGGAATAAGGAAGCTCACCGTCGACATTGACGAAGAGGAGATTCTCACCGTCAAATGAGTCGAACAGCCCCCCCGGGACCCCAGACGGGGGAACAGAACACCAACTTCTTTCGATCGCCTCCCCTGACTCGGAGGCCCCTTATGGAAGGGTACCTTCTCTACACTCGCCTAAAAACAAAGCACCTAAAGGCAGACATGACGAAAGGAAGGAAAGAAAAAGGTACGTTACAACGACGAAAGTAGGTCAGAAATATCATTCTGGAAAGCCCGAGAAAATCCAGGTTTGCTTCATAAAGCGACCCTTTTGGTACTCAATGGTCACACCGACGGAGATTTGCATCGCAGCATTCCTTCGGGAAAAGAGGTACCGAGAATGCGTCGCAAAGCTGGTTTGTTATTCACTGCTCTTTATCTAAAGCAATGTGGATCATCACTACAAAAAGCTTATGGTGGTGATCCGTCAACCGCCCTGTTGCCATTCCCAGTCTCACGTCACTCGGAAAGGGTATCCTACGGTAATACCTTCTTTGCATAAAAAGATGATTTATAGTGACGGATGAGAAGGCCGATATGTTGGTTCAATTGTCTCTCTCATGGTTTGGGAAGGTTGACGGTCATTCAGTTGGCCAAGCCTCTCCGTCGAGCAACCCGTCGAGAGTATAGTCTCACTCCCAAAAGATCAACAATCGATTCATGAAGTCATGGCTGAACTTAAAACCTTCGGTCGTGAGCTGATTGATAGGTATATCCCGTCGAGTTTCTACCATACCAATTTCTCGACGGTATTACGTGGGAACCAACCTGGAAGGCTGTTCCTAATGTCCGGTTTCCAGCGGTAGTACCTAAACAGTACGGGAAGGTCATGAAATCTGGCTTTCTCGCGCTCACCTATGACTCCGGTGCGTCACGGTACTAGGCTTCAGATCGATCACAGTATGGAAGGGTTCTTCTCCAGTGCGTGTTTGTGGAGAGAAAGAGTCGACGTTTGCTCTGGATCCAGACAACACAAAATGGACCAATTACGAGGAAGAGTGGTTTGAAAAGTGGGTTGGCCCTGTGTTGCCGACCTTTAGTCAGCTTCAACATCTAGGTGGTTGAGGGAGCTGGTAACTCTTTCAAAATCAAATCGACGACGGTAATGCAGGATGCATCCTGGTATCCCGCGACGGAAGCCCGCTATCTCCCGTCCTGATAAATATCTTTCTTCCAAAACCTACTGTGACGGGAAGGCGTCGCATCCTAGACTAGAAGAAGTTCCCCGCTCGCCTTTTTCGATGTGGTTGTGTCCACTTCGTTTCATTACGTCATTCTATGTGTTTGCCTTTCTGAGTGAGACTGACGTAGTGCGAACGTCGAGCAGTGCTCGCTCGTGCTTCTAAAAAATGAATTTCGTCGATGACCGACTTTCATTGATGACTTACACTTGACTCTCCGTATTGACGTGAATCACTAAACCTAACGTAGAGGAGGTAGGATAGGTAGTTGGTCAGATCTAGTATGGATCGTATATGGACGATTGTTGGAGTCGGCGGCTCTCCTAGGGTTCCATCATCTGGGATCCCTGGGGAAGAATATCAAGTTGGCCCTTGCGAATAGCTTGATGCACTATCTCCCTTCAACCCTTTGCTTTGAGCGAAATGTGGCAAAAGGAAGGAAAATCAATTGACCGACCCCATCGTCTCCACCCCGTAGGAACTACGAGATCGCCCCAAGGATCATTTTTTCTTTACGAGATCTCGGCTCTTCGGAATGGTTGGAGAGAGCCAGAGCCCCGCCTCCTCGTCGGTTGGCGCCGGGCCCGAGGGTGATGGTCCACCATAGATAAAAGATGGACATTATATGCCTAATTAGTAAATAATTTGAAAATGCTTATCTTGGACCAGTCACAAAGATATAAACACACTTTTATAAAGTATAATAAAGTTTAGAAAGAAGATGGTGATGTCATATACACAATATTTCATGTGGGGTGCATCATGTAAGCGATGCGTGCATCTCAGTGCACCTCGATGTGCCTTGCTTCATGCACCTTTATGCACGTTGGTGTTATGTCATTGTTATCGGTTCATCCTCTTTACCATTCTCTGTTTTCTCCTCCTTCCTTCTGTTTCTTCTTTTTTTTCCTGCTATGTTGTGTGTGTGTGTGTTTTTTTTTTTTTTTTTTTTTTTTTTTGTGGTTGTTACATGCTATGTTGTTATATATGGAACAGTGGTTGTGAAACTACATGTCACATTTCAAATATAGGGCCAATAACAATTACTATATAACAATTTGGTCTTTTTATTGTTTGGTTCTTACTTCTTTTCCTTCTATTTTTCTTATATTAGCCTATTTGTCATCGTTTCTTCTCTTCTTTTTCGAACCTTCTCTTCTACTTTTTCTTATATTAGCAAATATTTGACCCGAGAAAGGGATATTAATAATTCATCGTGTAATGAATGTTGCAATGGAATTGATTTCATTCATTTAAATTCTTAATTATTATTACGTTAAAAGCTTGAAAAAAATGTTGTTCCTCCCCTTTAATTAGGCGCATGCCTCACCTAAGGCCTTTGTGCCTAGCTTTGCACGTTTCATCTTGACAATGCTGGATTTAAGTAACATACAGCTTGAATCTTGCTCTATATATCTTAAATTAGCTATATTGCTTCCAAATTTGGATATGCGCAAGTTATTGGCATTCTTGTTATATTGTTTTTACTATAATCTAATAGCCTCTCAGAAGAAATTAATAGGTAAATTATTCATTTTTCTCATATCCGGACAAGCATACTACACGTGAAACGGTGAAATGGTGTGGGTTATAATTATGATGTCAATGCACAAGATTTTCATACATGAGTACAAAAGCAAATAGTTCCCAATGGAAAGTTTTAAAACAATTCTTGTAGTGGTAGGAACGAATAGAGACACCTTCAGCAATTGTTTATGGGCAGGTCAATCTTACATATTCTAAAGTCAGAGCTCTAATAGCTGTAGATTGGTGACAAAAGGATGATAACATGTACAGCGCAGGCAGTGACACGTCTGAGCCAACAAGCACTTAATCTGGGTTGAATATATTCAAGTTTGACCAAAATTGATATGTTTGTGTCATGTTGTATGAAGCAAGGTTTTAAAGTGATTTTTTGGATACATATTCATACTCAAGAGGTTTTGATTAATTGTGACCCCACAGTTTTCCATAAAAAAGTGACAGTAATTATTTGTCCCAGATGCACTAATTCTTGTTTTGCGTACACAATAGACAAGTGAAATCTTCGTAGTATGCCATGATATATACCGAGTACTTTTTGGTTTAGTTTGAACTGGAGAATTAATTCTGTTTCAGTAATCTTGTTTGTCTTTGATGATAAGGCATTTATGTTGGTTAATTAGAAAATCAATTCACGTATTAATTGCAAAGGTTAGCGGTTACCTGATATATGCCAGAAATGAGAGTTTGGAACCTTTTCTTTCCCTCATCACTTTCTTCATTTCTTGTTTGTGATATGTGCTTTAATGGTTGGAACCAATCAATCAAATATCAAATGAATCTAACCACTATATAACAGCTAATGTATGATCTGCAAGTCTAAAAACACGGTTTTATGCTACTTTCTTTATACTAATTCATCATAGATTTATAAAGATTTTTTTCCCCTGTATTTTAGGTGAGCATGAATATCAAAGTTACTGCTGGAACACCAACCAAAGTAGTTATTTCGCAAGAGGTTAGATCTAGTAACGCTGCGTGGCTTATACTTGATAGGTATGTTTTTGAAGGTTGCTTCAGATTGTTTTCTTGGAAGAAAATTCGTTGAAGCAAGATGTGCAAAATCAAATTGTTTATTTATGTTCACTGGAAGAAATACTGAAATAAGAAGAATCAATTGAGACAACTGACAACACACATTGCTGGCTTTCTAGTCACTTTTTTTTGCATCTCCTCTGGACGAAGGCTATATAGATCACTTGGTTAATAATTTAATTGTTGAGACAATTAATATAAGATCACGGCTGAAGATGGACATATCAATATATACCAGCTAGGATTCATTAGCACTCTCTGGGACATGAGCTATATGAAATGCTAATTAATGTGATAGACCCAAAAATGGAGTCCAAGATCATTTAGGTGTTCCTTACATATGGCACTTGGAGTCCCAGATAAAACCAAGAATGGACCAGAAATTCATAGATTCTGTTTGATATAAAAAATGCTGACTTTGGCTTTCCTTTTCTTTTCCCCTCAGGCTTTTTAAGTAATCAACTTGATTATTTCTTAACAGGCACCTAAGAAAGGATGTAAAGTACTATGTCGAACATATACCCTGTAAGGTCGCATTAATCCAGGATAGCTTGTCTGTTGAAGTGAAGAAGCCATTTGTCACTAATGCGTCAAGTAAAGCTGCCTTGGAACAGAAGTCCTTTTATTCCTGTGGAAAGTCTGTGCTACCCAATCCAAACATGCATGAGCCTGGACTTGAGCATTTGCTACCCAACCAGAACATGCATGAACCTGGACTTGAGCAGTCTGTTATTTCTTGTGGAACTTATGCTGCTCTCAGCTCTAGCTTTGATGCCCCAGCTAGTGTTGTATCCTCTTCCAGCTATAAATATAAAGAATCAGATAACTCGGAGCATGATGAGACTGAATCTTCGTCTATGCAAGCACGTAAGTGATGAACTTGTAACTTGTCTTTGTCCCAGGATTGGTGATTCCCTTAAATGTTCTATATGCACAAATATATTGGGATAGACAAAAATGGTGGAAGGACTTTTGCAAGTATCAAATTGTACGCCTACAAGGATAGATAAAGTTTGGCTCTTTTGGAGGACTGGTCCAAGGAACAAACTGTATACCTGCAAGGATAGGTAAAGGTTTTGTCCTTTTGGAGGAACGGTCCAAGGGTCAGACTGTAAACATATAAGGATTGGTAAAGGTTTGGTTCTCTTAGAGGACTGGGCCAAGGATCAAACTGATACCTAGCTTGGACCTAGATATTTTTCAAAAATTGGGCATACTGTTATTTTTCATCTTTATGAAACTCTCATTGTTACCACTCTCCCCCACAAGCAGGCCTAGAAGACTGAGATATTATGTTGTCTTGTCTGTTTGGAATTTTGAATACCCCATACACCCTGAAACTTGTCCCTTGTCACCACAAAATTGCCCTAGATGGCAAAGATTTATTGCAGCTATTCTCTTCGGAACATAAAACCCCCCATGAAGAAACCTTCACCAAAAAACCAAAACACACCATTATTGCTCTGAGTGCGTATTCGCTTCTTGTTTATTAACTTCTGAAAGATCAAGTGTTGGTAGCAGAATATGATACAACTACTGTTGTCATCAACAAGTCCTATTACAACATATCACCATTACTTATCATATTAGACAACATCACAATAGACCGCACAAAATCAATGTAACAAAGATTTTTCAGGAATTTCTTGCCTTGCGTCAGCCACATTTTTTTAAGCCTGTAGAATCATACAATCTGGTTTCCAATCAGTGAGGCACTGCAATGTTGATAGCATTGTGACACAGAAGAACTGCAAAGAGGCAACTCCCAGAAAATAGGTGTTACGGGTTCAACATATGAAAGAGGAAGAGAAGTTTTTTTTTTTTTTTTTTTTTTTTTGGAAAGGGTGGGTTGTGTTTTTTTTGTTGGTGGGGGGGGGGGGGGGGGGACTGTGTGTATAAAATAAGTATGATGGAGGGAGGGACAGGGATCATTTTCTGGGTAACAGTTGCTATCTAATCAAATGTTTAACGATGATGGCCCACTTTTATTCGAATCAGCATCAAGAAATACAATATCCACTGTTCATAAATTGCATTTAACATCAATTCACCCTAGATTAGGCACATGCAAGTTATCTTCCATCTTTTAAGTGAATAGGTTTTGCTATTTGTGAATCATAAATTATTAATTGTAATGTCTGGGCATGTGCACGTAACTTCAATTTCTAAGTTATCTTCTATTATCCAAATTTTTACTGCCAACAGAGCTTCACTATCCTTGTTATAAATGCTTGTAACTATCCATTTTGAGAAGGGGACTGTAATCCAACTTGAAAATTTTCTATAGCATCAAATTGATTGTTCTTTATTCCCAGGAAACTATTCAATAAGAGATTCTGGAAGTCTTTCTGGTCAACAGGTGGGACATAACCAAAAGAGTACCATTTTCCAGTATGATTCTTTAGAAAAGCCAATTCTCTGTGCACTTTGTGGACTGAGGTCCGTACTTTATATTAAGGATTCTATGAAATTTCAATACTCAGAGATACAATATGCAACATCTAACTTCTCAAAAGAGAATTTCTTGGGAGAAGGTGGGTTTGGTCTTGTATATAAAGGACGACTTCATGATGGCCAGACTGTTGCTGCGAAGGTACGGAAGGAAGCAAGTACTCAAGGGTATTCTGAATTTTTTTCTGAAGTACATGTCCTAAGCTTTGCACGACACAGAAATATTGTGATGCTGATGGGTTATTGCTGCAAGGAGAACCACAACATTTTAGTGTATGAATACATATGCAACAACTCACTTGAATGGCATTTGTTCAGTAAGTACCTATGGAAATAAATATCTTATGGATTTTTGCCTTATATTATTTTGTTTCTACATTTTGTTTTTGGAGACTGCCATTCTTTTATTGGTTTTACCAACAGAACTTAAACTGTATATTGAACTCCAGTTGTTTCCTTGAATTTACAGGTGAATCTGCCAATCTACTTGAATGGCACAATAGACGTGCTATTGCTATTGGGATAGCAAAAGGATTGCGTTTTTTACATGAAGAGTGTCGTGGTGGTCCAATTATTCATCGAGATTTGCGGCCAAGCAATATTTTATTAACTCATGACTTTGTTCCCATGGTATTATTTTGCACTCTTCTTGGTATCTATGACTGTAACTGTGGTGATGTATCTATAAACATATATTTAGTAACTAGTTTATGTAATCAAGGCATGCCATGAAACAGCTGAAGCAAAGATACCATGTTCATTAGATAAAATTAGGTGATTTAGCTTATTCAGAAGCGCAAACCCCAAGTTTTCTAGAGTATGAAATTGATGATTCAGCTATAGTTTTCCCCTTTCAATGTCTGCATATCATCTAGCATTGAAGCTCTCTGTTCTATTTGAAAAGCATTGAGTTTCCAAGCAGACTAAGTATATTATGTTGCATCTGTTTCTTTTATGCCTCAGGAAATAGCTGAATTTCAATGATTTATAACAAAGTTCAATGAACTGCAGTACCTGTTATTTACAAATGTAGGATAAATGCTGAAAGATCTTTAGTGAGCATAGATGCACAATTCGAGCTGTTTGTTGTCTTTGTTATATTTGTTCTAGCTAGTCGATGTACTGTTTCTTGTTGGGACATGATTGATGAAAAAATCTTGTCCTTCGCAATTTTGTCATGTGTATGTATGCAAACTCAGCTCCTTAATAAAAAGTGCTATAAAAGCAGAACCAGTACCACTGAAGAAAAAGTTGTTGTGATCAAGGAATCCTCTTCTGTTTATATCTTAGTAGACAGTAGGCATGTGAAAAGCTGTTACACTGTGTTGCTGAAAAAGTTTTAACCGAGAACTTCCTATTTTGTTTGCTCTTTTTCCTTCAAAATTTTATTTACGAAAAAGGGTGTAAATATTGCTTACACGTTTTATGGAGTTTCATAACATATTATTTGGTGAATTCTTCTTTTCCACAGCTTGCAGACTTTGGCCTTGCCAGATGGAAGGCTAGTAATGATTCTTTTCATACAAGGGTTCTAGGCACATCAGGGTATGCATTGCCACTAACTGCTTTATTACATGAGTATCCTTGCAGTGCATGTGTACTTCTGACATAATTGATTGTTTCTTTTCTTTTTTCGCAGGTATCTTGCACCTGAATATGCTGAATATGGTATTGTCTCTGTAAGGACAGATGTTTATGCATTTGGAATAGTTCTTTTTCAATTAATATCTGGGGGCAAGGTACTAGATGAAAACCACCAGCATCTATTGCAACGTGTATGTTCGGGTGATTCAGCAACTTTTTTTGTTAATGAAGATATATACTACACAAAATCATAGCATATATGATACATTGTGGAGCTTCACATCCATCTTGATTTTGTAGGCAGAACCACTGGTTGAAAGGCTTGCGCTTCATGAACTTATCGATCCTCGTCTTGGAGAATCTTATAACACGTATGAGCTTTACCATTTGGCTAGAGCAGCATTCCTTTGTGTTAGAAGAGACCCTGAGATGCGACCAGCCATGGGGGAGGTTTATATATAATCTTCTCCTTATAGTTTTTGTGTTCCAATTTGGAATTTCTTTTTCTGTTAAAATTTTCTGTTAGATTGATTAGGAGTATATATATACCTTTCTATTTAAGATGAATAGAAGTTCTGATTTAAGTGGAACTGATAATCAGATTAGATCTTCTACTCATCAAATTTAGGAAACAACAACAACAACAACTAAGCCTTTTATCCCAAGTATTTGGGGTAGGCATCAAATTTAGGAAACACCAATTATAATTTGAAGGAAATGTGTGAAAACTAAAAAGATAGATTGAAATTAAAGCTTTTGTGTTGAATGAAAATATTTATTTTTCTGTTAGATTGATTAAGAGTATACATTTACTCGCCATTCTGTTTAGGATGAATAGAAGTTCTAATACATGGGACTCCTAATCAGATCAGAACTTTTACTCATCATATTGTAGAAAACATCGTTTATAATTTGTCAGAAATGTATGCAAAACTAAAACAATGGAGTGATCAAAATTAGTTTGAATCCATGCAAGAAAGAAAAACATAGTTTTCTAATGCGAATTAATAATTTGCCTCTTCCTACAACAATTTCTAAGTGGAAGCTCTAGACCATTTGTTTTTTGTAGTAGTACTCATAGACTAAGAAGCACAGACACGTCACTGGGGATGTCGTGTCCGTGTTGAACACATATCAAACTCAGACGCCCCACAGACAAGCCAAAAATCGTGTTGTACACACCACGTGGTGTGTCCAATAAAATAAAAGAAAAAATGCCATGCTATTGCCATGTCCGAACCTCTTATAGGTTGCATAAAAAAAAAATGAGTTAAATGGTTTGAAAAAATTGAAATTAAATATTACTACATTGGTAATATTTATAGTTAGTGTTATGATATTTTAGTGGTTTTTTGTAGATCTAAGTCTTGTTTGGTTTCTATGTTTGAAAATTGATGTTTTGGATTCATATTCTACGTTGTTCTATGTTCGCTATTATCACCACATTTTCTTTTTATCATTTTGCCTATAGAGGGTGGGGGAGAGAGATAGATATATAATTGATGGCGAGACTTGTCCTTTATAAAGGAATGAAGAGATACGAACCTACATATTGTCAGTACTTTCGTTTTGGATATTTTAGTAAAATTATTATATATTAATAATAGAAAAATTATATACTTATATTTATATTTTTCCGGTATTCTTGCAGTGTATATGTTCTCATTTTTTCACAAATATTATGTCCCGTGTCCGTATTCGAATCCATATCCGAATCTGTATCTGCGTCTGTGCTTCTTAGCTTATAGATTGTGGATACAGGTTGTAGATCGTGGATGATATATATATATATATATATATATATATATATAAGTGTCATATCCCAAGTTCTGATAGTCAAATCTAGTCAAATCACAGAGTTTGACATAGTATGGCCTTGTTAAGATGGATCTCTCGTAGAATTTACTGTTCATAAAGAGTAATTAATAAAACTATGTATTCATAAGTAGTGTATCATCATATATTCACTTATTCACATGGATTCAAGCAGTGTACTAAAACTTAGTTTCAGTAATTGCTCGGTCTGAGAGTGAGTAGCAAGTACTCAGCGAGTACTCGATCAGAACTCGAAATAACAATATTTTAATAATTATGCATACAGAAAACATGTAATAAAGAAATGTGTAATTTCAGAACTCAAAATCAAACATCATAAAATATATTCAAGCAGGATTATTGAATCATAAATATATGGTACATATCTACTTATCATTGTCCTCATATTGGATGTGTTCATCATCCAGATTCTCGTTCGAAGAAGTATTATAGTCAATATCTCTATTCGATCCTCATATTTGAGTCATTGATGCTTGTGTGTGATTATAGCCAAGGCAATTTTTCATTTTTTCTTATTTGATACCTCTATGTGATCAAAAATTATTTTTCAAAGGCTAAATTTCTCGACTCAAAGCTGAGTTTCTCAAGACCCAAACCGAAATCCATTGCCAACTTCATCATATGATCACAGTACCACAACGAGACCCCTCAATAACCAGAGATCCAGAGCCCCATTCGAAGTCAAAACTAGAGGTCAGAGCCTCAATATACGAAAGCCAATGCCAAAGTCCACGTGCAGAGGTCAATGACCTCAATTTCCGAGGGATACTGTGATCATAGATCAATTTTTGCTAGCTAACTCCCCATTTCTTCTCTCGTTACATCACACATAGGACAACTAGCACTAAAACAGTCACACAGAGAGACACTAAGACAAACCGAGAGCAATTGAAAATCATTTGATTTATTTGCCAATTTTTTCTCATCATATCACAGATATCGTATTAATCCTCCACACAATCACAAAAACCCGAAGCGAAAATCAGACAGCACACAGAGTGAACTAGCAAGTCACATAGAGCCATAGCAAAACCCACAAGCCAAAACTATAGCCAAATTGAAAGCCAAAACCATAGCTAAAGCCATTATAGACACCATCTCATCATACTAACACATTGAAGTAGCAACTCATACAGATGACAGAGCCATAGCGAAACCCACAACCAGAAACCATAGCCAGATTGAAAGCCAAAGCCATTATAGACATCACAGTCACAGACTCACACTAACACATGGAAGCAACAGGTCACATAGAGCCATAGCGAAACCCACAATCTAAAACCATAGCCAAACCCAAATCAAAAGCCAAAACCATAGCCAAAGTCATAGCAAATCATAACAAGTCAGCAAGCAGAGATCTCACAGTCACACAAAGATCCAAACCGAAAGCCATAGCCGATGCAAAATCCACAATCGAAAGCCGAACCTAAGGACTAAAATTGAAGTAAAATTGAAGAAAAACTTTAAATCCAACTTACAATGACCACCTCATCCGATTTGAGAGACTAAGAGTGAGAGTGCAATGAGAGATCACTGAGACTAAGAGAGACTTAGAGTGAAATCAGAGAAGGTCACTGAGTCGTCGTTGACGGAGGAGGTCGTCGACGAAGGTCGTTGAGCGGAGACAAGTGCAACGAGAGATCGGAGATTAAGGCTGAGCGAGAGATAAAAAAAAAAAAACCTAACCCAACTTTTATAAAGGGGTGAGAAGTTTGGTTTGGGTTTTGATTTAAAAAACAAAAACCCGATATCCATTTTTTAACCCGATATCCATTTTTAAAACTAGACGAGTACTCGGTACTCGGCCAAATACTTCGAGTACTCGTTTTGTTCGAATTTTAAGGCGATTTCTTCAATTCATACTCATTTTCACTCCGATTCTGAGTACTTAGACGAGTACTCTTCCAAGTTTTCCATATTTTAGAACACTGGATTCAAGATCTATTAACAATTCTATAATAACTATAATTGTCACCATAAACCATATTCCGTGTTTTCAGAAAACATAAAGCTCCTTTGTACCATGATTTGGAACGTACATTCCAAATTGTGGAACATCAGTGATTTGGAACGAAAATATCAACATTCCATATCTTCAAAAACTTCTTACTTGTCCTTGTAGTCGTCCTTTGTCATAAATGATGAGGCCTTTTATATAATTCCCGGAAGAATGATAAAAACCAGTTGAAAGAGATGGAGATGATGCAAGCAAAATTCTTTTGCTAAGTAGAAGGAAAATAGGAAAAAGTAAGAGTTCATTCAGATGTTGCAAAAACTATTTTAAATACATTATATTAAAAACTATAGTTTTTTAGGAATTAGTAAAATCAGAGAGGTTGTTAACACGGAGAGATGTGTTAAATATTGTAATATACTACTATACACACATAAATACACACACAAGGATGCAGGAAACTAAATATAATCAGCATAACAGATGCATCCTAGTTAATTTTTATGAGTAGATTATTATATGCAAATAAAAGCACGCACAAGTATGCCAGCAAGAAGACAATAAACTTAAAAATAGTCAGCATGACCTTTCCATAGTTGCGCAAACACATATAATCTGAAAATCGTTCTACATTCCAAATAAGCATTTTATATTTTGTTCCCACTAAGCAATCTGAAGAATAATACACGGAGTGTATCTCTTTTAGGACTACTCGCATCTTTCATATTCTTTTCCGTACCGTGTATCAAAGTGATCCATATACCAGGTAACACCGAGATACCATATTCATATTCCTTTTATAGTCATAAAGAAAATATTGAACAAAACCTGTCCATAAACATGTATCAATTCTTCATCCAATACTTACAAAGTTCAAATTTTCCTGTAGATTGCTCTCACTTGTACATCACCAAAAACCGACTACCGTTTCAGATTCATATTGTATAGTTTTGCTCTTAAATATGTATCAATATGATCTTTTATGCAAATTTTCAATTTCTTCTACTATATAAATAAGATAATAGCAATCAGAGATGTGTATAACGTCATCTATACTGTTTTTTGAAACCTGACAAGCTACATAGATGAAGAAAAGGAAAAGGGAAAAAAAAATTTAGGAGAAAAGATCAATAAACACTAAAAAACCTAACCCTAGCTTGCCACCAAAACCAACTAGATTAACTTGTATACAATAGAACAAACATTTTGTTTTCTTACTATATACTACTTATGATACGGGTTTTAATTGATCATAATACATAGTTGATGTAGTTTTTAAGTGAATATTTACATGCCTACACCTGTAGCTTGGCTGATTTAACTGAGGATGTGGACTTAATGGAGCTGAATGGTAGAGAAGGTATCCAAAAAGGATAAAGGCTTTGTTGTTCTACACTCTTTTGTATTCATTTTGTTGCATTAATGGATTATCATCTTTCACTAACTCATTGTATTTTTATATCCCTAGAGGCCAGTAACAATTGAGATTATGTTCTTGGAAAAGGAAATTCATAATCATAAGCATTTGAGAGAAAACCTGATGGCAGATTTTATCAATAAAAAAAAAATTATTTGCATATTTCTGCTGTGGTATTTACTTGCAATTGGAACGAATTTTGTTATATTATTTCTTGTGTTTTACTGTTATCACACGTTCAATAGTCATGAAGTTACTAATGTCCCATTATATACCAGGTGCTGCATCTCCTTGAAGTGGATAATGACCATGCTCGCGACTTGGCTCAGCAGTTCATTCCTCACTTTACAAAGTGATCTACAGCTGCACTCATCAGCTTTTGTTTCAGACTATACATCAATTAGTATCTTTTCTTCTCCTTATAAATAGCTTCTTATGCTGTATCTGAAAGTGTGGTTATCATGAAAAGGCTAAAACTTGTGCACTAGGTATTTTTCCATCAGGTAGTCCTCCTTTTTTACTTGCTAGTGAAAACATGTACCCTATTCGAGCAAAATCTGTCTTCTGTCTTGGGCATGTAACAGTGACATTTACCACTGACACGGTTATAGATGCTTTCGAGCTACAGGTTTGTTAGTAAAACTATTTTCAGAAATCTATCATCTCCATGAGAAACCTATCAACATTTAGAGATTTGTCCTGGTGATTGAGAGCCTCGTGATGTTGTGTAGGCAGTATCTTGTGTGTCCAATGATCCTGAATTTGAAGATGCATTTAGGGAAGTTTCCGCATTGTAAAATAAACTTGGAAGCTGAGAGTTTCCCAACACCGATCTGGTAGTGAAATATGTTGCATGATATACATGAACGAGTGAGAGTAAAGTTTTGTTTGGATAGTGATAATTGCATTTGGGATTTGCATTTCTAAATAGAAAATAGAAGAAGATTTTTAATTTTGGCGGGAATTTCTAATTTCTGTTCAAATTAGTGGTTGTAATAGAATCAAAATTATTCTGGGAAATAATAGATGTGCAGTTACAAAGAGAAGAAAGAATTATGATGTCGTGCCAGTTGAAGTTTGATAGGGAAATGAATTAGGTTCTCCATATTATTCTATACATGGCTTGAGCTTGTGCAACAACTCACCAGTCTCCATGATTTTAGAACCCTCATTTCTACAGCAGAAAGCAAAATTCGTAGTTTAGCACATCATAGTACAGTTAAAATAGATTTCAAGTCTCTCAATTCATGTGCTTTATGATTTGTACCTGCTATTCGTTACTTTAAAATGCTTGTTTCTTATATAGCCATTTTTCTAATGTTCATGTTTGACACACGTGGAAGAAGTTCATGTTCGACACACCTAGAAAGAAGATAACATATGTGCAGATTTTATAGAAAATGAGGGAAGTAGATTGGGTACTAAGAGTATTTGGCAGGGGAATTTTTCATAATGGCTAATAGAGCTTGCGATAAAAGATGTTTCTGGATTTTATTACGAGAAACTGTAGTCGTTGAGATCATGTCTTAACAAAAAAGAAAAAAATATCTTGCCAAACTCTATCACTCATCTTCCCAGTTTCAAAAGCATTAAACCTCCAGATGTAGCATGCATGCCCTCTTCATTGGCTATGAGCTAGGATTGTTTTTTTTGCTAGTCAAACTCATATGCACATACTTTTTACAATATTATTTAAATTGAGTATTTGTCGAGAATCGAAATTGGAATCTCTTATAAATTGAAGATGAACTCATTGGTTATTCGTCTCTAACAAGGCGGCTCATTGGCTATCCATCTCTAACAAGTAGCATGTTAGACATCCCTTGGAAGATGATGTGTTTACTTATAAATTTGAATATTGGTATAGGAATGAGAATGAGCAGATTTAGGTTCAGTTTTTAGTTCGACTTATTTAAAATCTTGAATTAATAAATGAAAACTTTATCTTTCTTAATTCAACATTTTGAATAACGCAAACTAAGAAATTAATAAATGAAAACTTTATCTTTCTTAGTTCAAAATTTTGAATAGCACAAACTAAGAAATGGCATTAGACCTGCCTGTTCTCGTTTCCAGTGTAAAGGTTGAAAATCTTCCGAAGGATTCTTTTGATATCATCGGAAATAATTGCTTCCATTGCAGAATCTTTCGAGCGGGACAACTAGAGTTGAACAGAGGTTTACCCTCTCTCTCTCTCTCTCTCTCTCTCTCTCTCTCTCTCTCTATATATATATATATATATATATATATATATATATATATATATATATATGCACTGACAAGTACCCACCTCAACCTACGCCCCACTGGTAACCGAATTTGATTTTACTACAATTTGACTTAGACTTCCAATGTTAATTTCAAAATTTATTTTTAAGTAGATCTTTAGTTGTTATTCTCAATGCAAATTTTGTTATATGGCACATAGTTGATCGATAAAAATATCAAGCACAGAAGATGAATATACCATATGTATATTTTTCTTTACTGTGTAGTAACACTGGAAAAGATAAAATGAGAAATAAGCAATACTCTTACTAAAATAGGCATAGTCCTATAAAATAATAAAAAATAAAATAGAAACAATAATGTTAGAAAACTACCTATGATAGTTTGGTCATACAACGTAAATCTAAAAATGCATCAGTTCATCGAACTGAACTTATCAATATATGATAAGTAAAATAAGCAAAAAAAAACAATCAAAGAAAATATATATGGAAGCAACACGAAAAGATATGAATGTTAAAGACATACTAGTTTAACATATTATTTTATTGTGACTGAGTTGAGAGATCTTGATCAAGACGTAATTCTTTTCTTGGTCGGATGTTGGGATGTTGGGAATGAGTTGAGAGATCTACGATAAAAGAAAAAACAAAAACAACTCAGTTTTTATAATTTTTACATCTTTCCCTCGTAAAATTTACACATTTGCCCCCTCAAATCTGAAGAATAATACTCAAGCCTCCCATCCTTTTCCATGCCTTCGTAACATGCTGCAATCTTAAGATCTTTGCTAGCTCTCCAACAGCAATCTTAAATCGGGCACAGCATTTTTCTTTGTAAACCCACTTAAAAACTTCTATCATATTACAATCTTGCTATCGAATTTTTTTGACCAAAATATCCCTGTCGTCTTTCTCCCTTCTCCTTTTCTTCTCAAATGAGAGTTCAGTTAACTAAAAAAAAAAAATCTAAAATCCACAAGAAAAAAAATATAAAACCCACAAGAAATGTCAAAAGAAAAGAGGATCAGCAGCAAAGAAAAGAGGATCAGCAGCAACACAACCTGTACCTGTACCAGCGGTGGCGAAGGCCGACAGCAAAAGAGAGAGAAGAGAGATTGGATAATATAAGGTTTAGAAAGAAGAAGAGAAAGGAGGAATTGGATACTTGAGTTAGAGAAGATTTTTTGAAAAAGAAGAAAAGAGGAAAAAAGAGGAAGAGAATGAACAGTTTAATAGGAAGAGAATGTGAGAGAAATAAAGGAAGGGTAAAAAATTTAAATTTTTGGATTAACAGTCCTAAATAAGTCATATTTGATCCGAACTGGACAATCCAGATCAACTAATGTGATGCTGACTAACAGTTCCGGATCACTTCAAATTGATCCGAAACTGTTAGCCCAACGTGAGAGAGGAGATAAAAGTATATTTTGAAAATATTAGTGTGCTCACTAGGAAAAACTCTCTCTTTTCAAAAGAGAGGTGTGCTCAGTAGGAAAAGTGCGCTCACTAGGAAAAAAAGTATGCTCCGTGTGCTCCTCTAGAAATTCCCCTTAAATCTCATCTGACCCAAAACATAAATTTCAAAAGCTTTCTCAAATGTTTGGTGTAACTACAGCTCTTAATCCTACTTTGATAAAATTACAGTCATTTCCAATAGTTTGTACGCATTTTTTTCCTCTCATTATTTTTAAATTTTCAAAATACATATTAGCTTATAGAAAAATTCTGGGGCAATTCATCAAACTACATTTTGAACATTTATTAGCTTGCAAAAATATAATTGGAACTGCATCAGAAAGATCATCTAATATCAATCAATGTCGCTAAAATCTTATAAAAACTTATCACGCTATGCACTATTTTGACCTATGTTCAGAATATCCGCTAAATAATAAGTGAGAATAAAAAAGTAATAAACAAAAATATTTTTCCTTCTTTCACCTCTTTCCACCCTACAGTAACAAAAAAGAAAAATAAAAATAAATAATAATAAAATAAAACTTCGAGAGGTCAACATTATGGCAAGGGACATAAACATCAAGAATTGGGAGCCTACCGCCTACTCTTATGTATGCCCTATTGTTGGCGGAGCTAAAAGGTTAACAGCATGAATCATAAATAACAAAAACAGAAATATTGCACAAGCAACCAAAAAATGAAATGAAATGACAAAATCAAGAGTTATCGTAATATAAACTCTCAACCAGATATTTGATTATACAACACACAATACGCTCCCACCATAGATTTTAATGTGACAATAAAATTGACGAAATTAAAAATGATAAAATGTCCACTTACAAAAAAGGATAGAATAAATTTCGGGCTGATAATAAAACAGAAAAATGAATTGATATCCATTGATGATAGTAATAGTTATGATCAACCACCAAACTTGTATATAGAACTTAACAAACATATTACTATTCATGTTACACAACTCTGCTTACATTGAACACAGAACAAAAGTCCAAGTGTGAAAACTGGATACCGGATAGAAAGCTGTAATTTTCTACTTATTCTAACTATATCACCTCTTCCCAAAGTTAAAATTTCTATATATGGGGCAGGAAAAACTACAAGCCGGGAAAAAAATTTCACCTTTTTTGAGTTTAATTGAGACCGGCAAGCAGCAATAGCACTCTAGCAAGTGAATCAGGAAGTGTTGGTGCTTGTGTCCTCTTCCCATCCCCAATAAGGATGCAACATTTACGAATTGAAATGCTACCACAGATAAAAAATTGTAGATGAAGGCATATAGTGAGCTCATGACATTTTTGTTTGGATTTGCCTATGGACATGTACAAGAAACTCAACATAGGAAGGGCCACCCATAGTCTTGTCCTCAACCATGTATGAAAAGAATAGCATGCCTGCACAAAATACCACGATTTTCTTGCTTGGTTTGACAGAGAAAAAGGAAATTTAATGAATAGATGAAACTAATGGAACAAATATGGCGACCTGAATTCAAAAGTTGGATTGTTAAGTTTCAAATTCAAGAAGGAAGAATCCAAATCAATTTAATTATCTTTTTATGATGGAAATCAGTGTTCTAAAAGGAAAACAATCACCCATCAAATCATAGCCCTATGGGACAAATTGAACTTGGGCAACAAAACTGAATATGCATGCATATTGTTGAAATATTATTTTGCTAGCAAGATAGGTTAAATTATTTCGGCATCTGAAAAAGAAACAGTTACCAACAAGTCCTCATTTACTGACCTGATGGATCTTGCTTTCTGCACAGTCTCAAACTGCATTAAAATATTTAACAGTCACATTGTCAGTAACAAAAGTAATAAAAACTAGACAAATGAGATGATGAAAAAATTTGTATTACCGCAAATATGAACATCTCTGGCGTCTTATCTCATTGACTGCATCATTTAATTTCTTTGAGAGGTCATTATCAAGTTGCTGCAATACCAACTGAGAAAGGAACCAAATATGTTTAAAGATAGTTACAGAAACCATATAAACATAGTTTGTACAGGGGAAAAAAAACAGAAGCGTGGCTCTAAACCGCTTGCTTGTATATGTTAGAAAACACCCCCCATAGTTCCCTATGCCCAAAAGGCCCGAGGCTCATCAGGTACTTGTGCATAAAATAAGTCTCCCATGAAAACAAAATAATTAAAGAGTAAATATTCATTAAGAGTGTTAAATCTTTTTACAAAGACGCTCCAAATAGCGGGGAACAAAGTGAAAAGTTGCTCCAAATGGTTGTGTTTTCACAACAATTTGTCTGATACTGTGCAACACTGTAAAACAGTTCTGCAGATATTACATAATAAAAATAAAGCATTTTAAAGAAAAGAAAAAAACCACCACCACAGACACACTAAAAAAGATATATGAATATGATACGCACAATCCCTACAACATATACCTCAGAAAAAAATCCTGATACAAGAAGCAAATTTTCAGAAATCCCCGTATACTATTTCTCCATTAAGCCCTACCTTTACCAGAGCCCTTTGACATATTCTGTATTAGGTTACACAAATTATCAGCAAATACTCGGATAAATAGCACAGGCTACAAAAGAAGCAGCTGAGAATTTTCCAAAGCTTGGAATGAACACTTGAAATCGTTAGTTGATGGCATGGTGGGCGTGCATGCACATTTTGGTGAGGGTGCACCCGTGGGTCAGTGGCAGTATCTTATTCCGAAGTTTTCGGCCCAGTTCCATTAACTGTTTTCCTAGGAAACTTTAACAACAACAAGGTCTTCATCCCCAAGACACTGGGATAAAGAGTCTTCTGCTGCTGCTTTTTCCCCTCTTAGGAGAAGGACAGGGTCATCCAACTGTTTGGGAGGGAGGGAGGGAGCACATCTTGTTGCTCTTTACTGTAATACCAAGGGTCCTCATTGTTAGAAACCTAGTCTATCCTTTCATGTGTAGATGAGCATATACAACAGATGTGCTTGTTTAATAACTACGTGGGCTAATTACATCATTCTCAAGTAATGGTGATATTTTTCACATAATACACTTACGTGCTGAAAAGCCTAAAATGCAATGGCAATATAATCATGGATTATTGACTAGACGTATCAGTTGAGGATCATCAATTGTCATGTGCTACTTCTATTGAGAAGTCAGTACAGAAAACAAGTTATCCAAAGTTGTCAAATCCGAATACGTATAGTATAGCGTTATCCCTATGTATCGTGTCGCATATCGTACCGTAGGATACAATAATCAATATATAATATGCAAGTAATAAACACAAAAATATATAACATAACATATGAGTAAATTTAAAGTATAAGTAAACAAATAGCCAAAAACAAATATTAAAACCAGTAATATGTTAAATATAAGCCAATACCTATATATAAATATGTAACTAACATTCAAAGTGTTATGACTATAATATCATCAATCAAAATTATACGACATTAGCACATACATTGCTAAATTCACTTAAAATTGAAAACGACATTCATTTTTCTCATCTCTAACTCTCTTGCTCCATACAAACTCCTTCTTTAATATATCCTATCTTTTTCCTCATTTATTATTTACAACTGCATTCAAGTTAAGAGATCTTACAAATAATGATAAAATAATCTATTAGAGACTAAATATTACGAATAAACAATAAATTGATAAGATTTTACAATTACATCTTTTCTTTATTTTCTTTTTAGTAAATCTATTATTCCTCCTTCAAGTTAAAACACACATTGAAATCCATTTAATATACACCTTTAACTATGTAAAGTTCTTATTTCTCATTAATTCATTCATAATCGAATTTTATATTTAACAGTCAAATTAAATTATATATTTCTCCAATCTCTTTCCCTTAGTTTTGATTTTATGTTATTTCACAAAAACTAAAACATTAAGCAAAAGTTCGCTATCCCTCTGAAAAATACAAAACAAGTAAATATAATATCAATTAATTATCCCTTATAGTTATATCACCATCATCCTTAAGAATTTTTATTTTAATTTTTTCATCGTTACCTTCTCAAAACTATACAAAATCTTCCCTTTATCGAGATTTTAACGTATAATAAATAAGCTCTTTAAGAAATTGAATTGAGAATTAGTAATTAAATAATTTATATTAACTATAAATTATTAATATACCTCTTTGTTTAAATATTTTTATCAACCAAAATAAGTATCTTAAACTTTGATATTCTTTTTTGTTAAATGATTATACTTGTTCGACATTTGCATTCCACATTTAACTCAAAAGGTTTGTTTGATTGAGTCTGGAATCCATTTATGAACCAACTTAGCATATCGTAATGTATTGAGTATCGTAAAACACGTATCACATATCGTAAGATACGCTTGCCGTATCGTAAAATACATAACCCAATAGTATCGCAGACATATCGGTTTTCTTATGAATCGTATACTATCGTAAGATACATATCGCATATCGATAGATATTGACAACTATAAAATTACCTTTAAGTCATTTCAATAATTTCTAAATCATTTTATAGACCTAATTCGTAAAAATTGTTAGACCGTGTTTGGCAAGAGGAGTAAGCAAGCGTAAGATGCTAACTCCAACCAAACAAGTAATAAAGAGGAGTTGATGGTAATAATTAGCTAGTGCTCTAGGGATAAAAGTGAGATTTTTAAAAATATACTATGGAGTTCACCCTCTCTTTTAGCTCAAACTAGTCAACTCCAACATCCAACACCATGTCAGTGTTAAAAACTTAGAACTCATGGTGTGACAAGGACAATCCCTTCTACACCCAGGGGTGGACCCATGCTGCTCACCCTAAAAAAATAAACTCAACTAAAGTTATCCCAAATTTACAACCCTGGCCCATTTGAAATTCTAATTTTACAATCACACCCCCCTCAAATAAACCAAGATCTGAATCACACTCCGCATTCACTCCCTCCGCTCTCTTTCGTCGTCCTCTCTTCGCTCTCTCCAACAATTAATTTCTCTCACCAATCTCTTCATTGATTTTTTTCATCTCCATTTTTTGGGTAATTCTAATGCGTGATGGATAATCCATTCGCCCACTACTTGATAAATAGGTTACTTCGTTCCCAACTCTGGCAACATCAAAGATCATAATTTTCTAACAATTTTTTCTCTTTCAAACTTTTAAAATCTTATAACTGGATATTTTTATCTAAATTTTTTTAAGAGGCACAACTAAAGGCCAAATTCAAATTTGTTTGCATCTTAATTATCTAATAATATAATTATCTAAGTATCAAAAGAAAAAAGGATATGGTCATGTGGATAGTGAATTTTAATAGTAATGGTGCAGAGTTCTCTTGATTAAATAACTTCTTTTTAATATGCATGACTGAGGAATTATTTCAAGGTTTTTCTTGTGCATATTATCATATATTCTTGTTGGACTCTTCACTCAAGTAATGGTGATGATTATGAGGATTCTTTAAAGTTTGTTGTTCTTACCTTCTTGATGAAGCTCTTAAAATTGATTGTTAATTTGAAATTTTTGATGTCTTCCAGAAATTAGAGAAAGTCGATTTTACATTTGTTAATATGCAAATGTTATTTTGAGTTCAAAATTGGTTGTTAATTTAAGGAAAACAAATTATTAGAATTAAATTCCTAAAACCTAGACAAAATCTATACCAAGTCTCTGAAAAACAAGGAAAGTTTGCGGTTTTAGACAACTGTGAAGTTGGGTTAACTTCTGAACATGAGTTGATAATTTTTTTTACAAAATCCTTCTTATTTTCCATGGCTTTTGGATCATACTAGGAGTACCAATTAAGTAACTATTGCTTAAATGAGAGCCATAGAATTGTGCAAAAAATGATAGAACATTAACATTAAAAAAAAGATATTATATCTCTTAATTTAAATTAGAATATATCACAAATAAGGAATTGCTTATATGAACACATCCTTTATGTGTTAAATAAAGATCACATGATCTATTTGTTTTTTATGGATAGGCATTATAAAAGAAAGGCAATAAAAGATTTATTTCATCCCAATTTGAATTCGGAAAAAGTTTGGGTAAAAGTTTGGGTAAACATTGATCCTGAAGACTTGGGCTCTAAGACTTAGATTGCCGATTTGGAGTTATGACCCAAAGAATAGAGACGAATATTGAAGGGTATATTTATAAGGACGTCCTCATCGCCATGTGGTCGTACACTCTCATCTACATTATTTAGAAATGCTGATTAGAAGTTCACTCTTAGTGGTTGAATGATCATCCTAACTGGTTAGAGTATACTATAGCAAAAGATGCAACGTTTCACTTATTTTGTTGTATCTTTAAGTCGGAACCACATAGTTTTTCTTCCTAAGATGGTGGTGCTTCATTTGTATTGACAGGATTTAAAAATTGAAAGAACAATAATAAAATGGTTGAACAAGAGGGGAAGCATAACAGTGCTCACAATAAAGTGAGACAATAGTGTGAGAATTTGATGAAACAAAAGTAAAGTGTTCCTTTAATGCTTACTAGCAAATCAGTTATGGATAGAAAAGAATATAGAACCATGTTAATTGCAGTTGTTCATTGTATTTGATTTCTTTTACAACAAGATTTTGCCATTTCGTGGTAAAAAAAGTGTCATTTTCAAATGCAAATAAAAAGATACAATTGACTTCACCAATAGTTCAAAAAGATTTGCTGTGTTGTTGCAGTTAAGATATTGATTGCTATCTTGAAAGATATTGGTGATTCGTATTTCTCTATTCTAGTTCATGAATCATGATGTAGCAACAAAAGAACACATGGTTGCTACTTTGACATGTGTTGATAAGAATGGTCATGTTATTGAGTGTTCCATTGATATTCGACATGTCACTTCTACCAATGTTGCTTCACTTAAGACTGCTTTAGCAAATCTATTTATTTCGCATAATCTAAGCAAGTCAAAAGAAACAATTATAGTTATTGATTAATTTCATCATTGCTTGGGTGCGCTTTATCGTAATCCTTGTATCTGAATTATAAAAACAATATTATCTTTCAATGTTTAATTTTTTTTATAATTAATTTATTTCATAAGTAATTCTGTTCCCGATTTGATTACTTGGGTCCACCACAGTATACACTCCCAACACCACCTTGTTTAAAAAACTAATTCCTACCTCTTCAGCTCTCATTGCCAAATGAGGCCATAGTTAATCCACAAAGTGGCATGTACAAAGGCAAACCAACAAAGTAGAAATGATAGTGACAGGCAAACGTGCCAAATAAAATTGCTCTTAGAAATCTGGAAGCCATTTCAAACTTTTGGGACAATAATGATTTGAAGCTAAGAAGCACAGACACTTCTATTGTGATGTCCCTTCGTGTCGGACACCTTAAACCCTTCTTCCTGTGTATTATTGTTTTGTAAGTTTTTTTTTTTTTTCAGAATTCAAGTGTCTTGTGTCATGTCATGTTTCAACCATGCCTACATGCTCGTATCTGTGAAAGATTGGTGGCAACAGAATGATTCTAGAGAAGTATTCAGAAGATTTAAAATTTTAATCAGATTACACCAAATGCACATATAAGAAAAAGGGGGAAAAACCACTAGCAATCATACATGCTTCAAATTTCACAGATTATCAAGAAATTTACCTGGGAAGGAATGCTATCAACAGAAGAAGCTCCAAATAACTGCTGAAGGATTTCTGGATTCACCATGTTTCCTATGTAGATTAAACAGTCCTCGCCATTTTCTAGGAGATAAATTCCTTCTTCACTTATATGCTCACTAGAAAGAGGAATTGTAGCAGAAATTACAGATTCATCATTTTCCTGCCATGTGAGAACAAACGAAATAAATAAACAAATATGATTTGCACTGCAAAACAAGAATTATTGCCATCACAACTAAGCCTTTCCCGATGAAAAGGGTATCAGTTCTTGAGCAGAACACCACATTGACAAGGCTCCATGATCGTAGAAGCTAAACAGCAGTTGATGTCATTCCTCTAAGTTGCTGTCAAATTCCTGGTTGATAAACAAGGGCAGGAGAGGAGCATGTCGTAAACCTAGAATGAGGAACTACCTCAATGCTCCACAAATTTAGTAAAGGGTTAATTACATAAACTACTCATATACTATATGGGGTGTATCACTAGTACCCCCTTATAAAGAAACTCAGGGAGTATAGGTGTAAAATTTACTGTTTTTTGTTGCACTTATAACCCCTATTAAGGGGTTTCTCTATGACAAAAATTCTTAAAGGGGTATTAGTGATATACTCCCAATAGTATATGGGTAGTTATTGCAATTAACCCTTTAGTTAATGTAAACCAAGGAGGAATACCACCAGTCTCCTAAACTAACAAGATGCTTTGCGAAGGAGGTAATTAAATTTTCTAGGGAAAACTGCATTCTCTCCTAAGGCTTGATATAAGGATTCAAATGAAAGTACGCTTATTAAATGATTATGCACTAGAAACAAAGTCCTGAAGCTAACACTATATATCAATGCAAAGTTTGTACCTTGGAAGTGAGATCATGTATGGATATCATCCTCGGATATACAAAAGGAATAGCCAAAGAAACAGAAAGTGTTGCAGCACGGCTAACCCAACATGAGCGATCATCCAACCTCCCATCATTTCGCAACCCGATGCTTTTAGTCAGTGCTACAATTAGACATTTAAGAAAGTGGCATATAAGAGTACATTCATATAATAAAGTTTATTTATACATTTAAGAAAGTGGCGTATAAGAGTACATTCATATAATAAAGTTTCTCAGTACACACACTCCAGTTGTAATGCAAGAAAAAACACACACAAAATACTAGGCACGAACTGTAAATATTGGCATATAGACCAAAAAATATATAACTACAGATTTAATGAGAAGTATGGTTTATCATAATCCTTCGCAAGTTAATCCCTTTAAGTTGTATCTAATAGAGATCTTTTGAACATAAGATACATTTTTTAACTTCAAGTATCTCGGATATTTAAAAACTGTATACATTGAATAAAAATTCTTGTACAAAACTAAGATATAGTTATTCTGAGGATGTTTAACCAACTATCGAAAACATTTCCACCACCCTCTATTCTTTAACCAACTAACAAAAACATTTCCACCACCCTCTGTTCACAGAAATAGGCACTACCTATGAAGCATGGATATTTCAAAGTGAGTATCATATCCATATTGGATACGTATCAGACAACTGCACTTGTACGATACTTATCAATACGTATCAAACACACCAAAACCATTTCGGATTAAGAACCTAAGAACTTGTATGTTGGAACCATGTTCGCTTTAAAAGTCATGTAGATCGCATGTCAGGACTATGGCAACTTTTAAAAAGCCAAAAAGATCATGTTCGATGCACTATGGAGTTGAGCATTGTCTAAAGACAAAATTCTTTTAACATAAAAATAATACCAAGCTAATATACCTCAAATGTCTTGCAAAAATAGAGAATTCAAATATTTTATTCAAGGCATTGGTCCATTGAATTGAAATCAGATTCTTTTATTTTATATTGTTACTTGATTAGAATCCATATTTTAAATTATTAATATTTCTTTTCTTTTTACTTTAAAAAATATATCTTAACGATTACAAGTTTTGATACACATTATATATATCATATGCATAAATATGCGCACATTTATGCCGCCATATTTCCGTGTATCTTTTTAAGATTTATCGTGCCTCCAAGTCCATAATGTGTTGTACTTGTGTCTGTGCCCGTATCCATGCTTCTTATGGCACTACATAACCTCGTAGCAACTATTATTAGTCAAGACATTCTCGTCAACTAGGAATAGCGTAAACCATTTTAATCAGACACTTATCCCTTTTTTAAACAAGATGGTTATCAATCAGTTAAGCATTCAAGTCCTATACTGAACAAAATGGGTACCTTAAATGCTACGCATTAAACAGCAAAAAAATTCAAATACTTAAATTAAAATATATAGGAAATTTCCAGCAATGAGGGGGAAAAAACGAGAAAGAAGATACTCTTTCAAGTATAGCCACCACGATTTCACAAGTACTGAACGAAAAGTAGATGCTCAACATGAAAGAAATTCACAGACAAGTAAAAATACAAAGCATCTATAGACAACTGACCAAATAAGTGTGAGGACCGAAATATTATTAAAACAAGTTGTTTAAAATGTCATGTGACAGGTCATACAAAAGATATGGAAGTTAAAGAAAGTGAGAATTCCACAAAAATTTAAGCACATAGATAGAGCGGTCATGTTCCAATGTAAACATTTTCCACAAGTAAATACCATAAAACTCGCAATTATATCATGAGGAAAGAAACCACAGCTTGCAACAAATGCATGCCCAAACGCCCATGCATGCACAGACCCACACATAGACAAACAAACATGTACTCACACATAATGCAAACACCTATACATGTACACATATATACATATGTACCAATGTTTAAAATAGCGATCACGATAACGTAATGTTTTGTCTTTGTTAGATTATATTGCATGTAGCGTAACGCATAACGTAGGTTATGCAATTTTCTATTTATTTAATTAAAAATAAATATAAAACTATATAAAATAATTTTTATAAATTCAAAAATAAATTCAAAATATCTATAAAAAGAAAATAAAACCATTTTATAATACATAATTTATTCTAAATTTATATTAAGTTTTACAATAATTTTCATATTTATCTTCAAAAATTATATTAAGTCTCCAAGCGTAATTCCAATTATCATTTAAACAAGAAAACAAAATTTTAATTTTTTATTTCAATTCCAGTTATTATCATTGTTGTAATTTATATTTTGTAATGTTCAATTTATCTTATTTGTAATTGTTGATTTCAGTTCAGTTAAAAATTCAATAAAACCAACAAGTAAGATATTTCAGCAACCAAAGAGAAATTATAACAAGTGAACAAAAAAATAATCGCAAATTAACAAATTAACAATTCCACAAGTAATAAAACAAGGCAACAACTAATCAACAAAATTACAGCAATTCGCTAATAAATAAAATAATAATTAACAACAATATAGAAATTACTAAAAAAATAATTGTAAATAACGTAAATTCACGTAACATTACGTAATATAACATAAAATAACATAAAAAACGTATTGTTATGGTGCACTAAGTTATTTTCAATTGTTACGTAGCGTTGGGGTTCCGTTAGGTTACGTAATGCAATATAACGGGTTTTATAACGTGTTATTTTCAACATTGATATGTACATGGACTCATGTACTTGTAGGCACAGGCACACATCACATGCCATATAGGCATATAACACAAAATGTTGTAGCATATAAATCAACCCTGCACTAAGGAACAAATGATAAAAGAGAACATACCAAGAGCATACAGAGGCAGAAACTTGAGAGCTTCCGGAAGAATTAGTTGCCCAGATGATGATACAGTGGCGCAGAATTTACGATATGAATGCAGAATATTGATGCATAGGTTTGTAATTTGTTCTCGAACTTGGGAAAGAGGGCTGACAGGGATGCCATTTGCAGCTACAGAAGAATATAACAAATTTAAAACCAATCTCTCTAAAAGTTTTAAAATTCAAATATGTAGCCCAAGGACTTTTCCATGAAAATATCAAGTTATATAACAGTAAAAATAAACCACATAAACAAGTCTATACTCGACATTTCAAACTGTTTCATATCATTAGGAAGGCAGTTATCATAATCATTTTGCATTCCAGATGAATGTATAGACACTTAACTGACCAGTCTTTAGAATTCAAAAATAAAAAATAAAAATAGAATCCATTACCTTGCTTCAAAAAGCATGCAAACTGGGTATCCAAATCGGCAGATCGGAACAGAGCGCTAAGTACGTTTGAACAGGGAAGCGAGAGATTTATGACTCGAATTCTTCGTTGTCCATAAACTGTAGTGTAAAGGAGGGCACACTAGACAAAGAACAGAATAGAAAATATAAATAAGAAAGAGTATATACAACTTCTCAGGAGTAAAAATATTTTTTTTTCAACACATATACACCAAAAGAATTCACCATGTGTATTTAAGAAGCAATATGCGAGAGCACAACTAATTAATAAAACTATGTTTCATACCTGAAAAGAACATTCCAACCCTTCCTGAAATTTATCATCATGCTTGAAAGTTACCATTATAGTTTTGTCACTGTCAATCTGCATTAGGCAAACATGAAGCAAATCATTACTTTTCATAACAATTAAATTTACTGAAAATTAGTTACTCTTACCAAGTTGCAACTAATCAAGCATAAATCTGCAGAATTCTCACAAAAAAAAAAAAAACAGAATAATTAAAAGAGGTCACATTCTGACTTTTCTCTAAGTTTTCCTTTCTCCTCAAACAATCCCTAATTATATCAGCGTCAGCAAGAAGGAAAGGAAATATGAAGCCTTAGTATGTTAAACACTATTAATCAGGCAAAACCACTTACTTGAGTGCAGGGTGCAGTAGAAATGACAAGCATGCAATATAATTAAATTAAATGGTGCCTCCTAGGTTTTTGCTACTTTGGTAAGCCTATCAATTTTTTTCCTGATAGTTTGGTCAAGCCTATCATGGAAAAACATTACTAGGTCTTTCACTAGTAATGCAAGACTTCTAGTACTACAACCACCACGACTACTATGTGTTTGCGTTAAACAATTATACCGTTTGTACCTCATTGATACTATAAATATCAGAAGATATCATCTAAGGATCTCCTAGGTCTGACCTAAATTTCTGTTCAATGAAATGCCTAATGTGACTAGCTTTTACAAGGAAATTACAGTTAGGAAAAAGAAACAGAAAATGCCCCACAAAGGATGACAAGTGATGAAAGAACAATATGAGAATACTAACCGCAGGAAGATCAATATCAGTTGGAATGCGTTTGCAGAAGTTTCCTGAATACTCTTGAACTTGTAAACCCTAAAATAATTTGCAAAAAATAATAAGAATAACTGTCCTTGCACAAATATAAATCAGAATGGAAGAAAGATGTTTAGGACATAAAAAAACTAACCTGGCTGCATCGAACACGCATGACAGCCTCAAAACCTTGGAGTCTACTGATGTTCCATCTAAGATCATTGTAGAGCTTGGCTGAATCAGCAACAGCAGAAAAGGGATAGTAATAGTACACCTGCAAGTGAGAAAATTGGAAAAAGTCCCACTTAAAACCAGCACATAAAACTATCACAAATAATGTTCTGTACCCGATCATGAGAAACATATTTTCAGCAAGTATTTTAGCACTAAAGTAAAGTAAGAAGCACTATTGGTAGCTATGGATTTATCACTAGATCTAAAAGGAGGAATGGGAAAAATTCCAAGGCTATGTAAAGCCTATTATCTACAGTCTCGCTCCAGATTTAAGAGGCTTCTATAGGACACAACTCCTAGGAAGCTTGCTTGAACTTTTCATAAAACATTATGTAATCAGGGGCAGGCCTAGGCGCTCAAACTGGGAGAGGAGAGGTGGTGGTTGTAAGGGGGTTTTTGATTTATTTATTTGTTTTCGTTTTTTTTTTTTTTTTTTTTTTTTTTGTGGGGGGGGGGGGTAATAATATCCTTAGCTTATTTTAAAACTATAGGTAATATTTATTTCAAATTGTATAACAACTAAAGCTTTAGAAACTCTTTGCTCTCATATGTCGCACCCAATAACTCCCTCAACACTCAAATAACTCATGCACGGGGGGTTTTTGTGTGTGTGTGTGTGTGTTGGGGGGTTTCAAAACTATGGGTAATATTTATTTCAAAATTGTATAATAAACTATGTTGCACGAGTTATTTGAGCGTCGAGGGTATTATTTGGGTGCGACATATGAGAGCAAAGAGTTTCTGGAGTTTTAGTTGCGAGGACATTGGAAAGAGATAGTAACCCAAAGGGGGGGGCGTAATAATATCCTTAGCTTATTTCAAAACTATGGGTAATATTTATTTCAAAATTGTATAATAAACTACGTTGCATGAGTTATTTGAGTGTCGATGATATTATTTGGGTGCGACATATGAGAGCAAAGAGTTTCTGGAGTTTTAGTTGAGAGGACATTGGAAAGAGGTAGTAACCCGAAGGGGGGTCAAAATAGTGTTGAAAAAAGACTTACACTTGAGTCTTGACTCTTGAGACTCGAAGAGGGAGACTTATAAAAAGTGTCCACCCCAGTACGCAATAGGAAGACAAAAGGCACAAGTGTGACAAATGTTTCTAAGAGTATGTTCTTGACTTCCAACTTATTTTTTGGAATCAAGAAGTCAACTGCCATGAAAATTTTCCTCATCATGTCTAAACCTCCTGTTTGCCCTTGCTCAATGGCATCTTCTGATGGACTAAGTTGGCAAGTTAGTCCCAAATATATCTTTAGTACATATCTAGTCTAGATACATGGCACATATGGCTGAAATACATATCGAGCACACACAAGATATCCATACATGACGGGATCCCAACATATGACCCATTGACATGTAAACACTTATCAAGCGTAAGTTGAGTTGATACATGCAACCATTTATTTGCCACCAAGCCATAGTTGTCAATATCCTATAACATGCAATATGTATCATATGATACGATTCTTAAGGAAATCTATAAATATCTTATCTAAGATACTATTGGGTTATGTATCTTATAATATAAGTGCATCCTACCATATGCAAAACATATATTATGATAGGCACAATACGTTACAATATTCTTAATTGTCTTATAAAAGAATTTCAAGTTCATTCAAATATCCTTTTAAGTTTAATTACGAAAAACAAATTTTGAAGAAATATAATCAGTTAGCAAAAGAGGACATCAAAGTTCAAAATAACTATTTTAGTTGATAAAAAAAAACCAAAACATCAAAAGAGGGCATATCTGTTAAATTACAGTCTTTAATAAATTATTTATATTCTAATTCTCAATTCAAATATCTAATAAGCTTATTTGTTATACGTTAAAACCTCAATAAAGGAAGAATTTATATAGATTTGAGAAGATAAAGATGATGAAACTAAATAGAAGTTCTTTAAAATGTCATAGTGATTAATTAATATTATATTCACTTGTTTTGTAGTTTTTGAAAGGATTGAAGAACTTGTACTCAATGCTTCATTTTTTTGTAAAAATAGTATAATAGTGGAATTACGATAACAAAAGAGGGAAAAAATTGGAGAAACATATAATCTAATTGAATAATAGATATGAAACCCGATTATGACTAGATAGCTACGAAATAAGAATCTTACATGATAAAAAGTATTGTTTGGATGGACTTCCATGAGTGTATTAAGTTGGAAGAACAATGGATTTACTAAAAGGAAAAAGAAGAGAGATGATGGTAAAATTTTTATCAATTAGTTGTTTATTCATAATATTTAGACTCTAATAGATTGTTTTCAAATTATTGATAGATCTACTTAACTTAAATGTAATTGTAAACAATAATATATAAAAAAGAAAGGAAAATAAGAGCATAACATTCAGCTTTTAAGTTCAAAATCGATCGAGCAAATGTTGGGTTGGAACTGGCAAGGTGGTGCTTTTATATATTTCACTGTTCTAACTATCGCCTGAGTCGGCTGATATCTTAGCCAGGATATTGAATTTTGACTCCAATCGATACGATTTAATGCAATTGATAGTTACTATCGACAGCAACCAATATCGGCCAATTTTCAAATATCGGTTGATTTTATCGACCTAGTATGGTGCAGCTGATTTCTCGACGAATCGGCTGCAAACAGACTTAATGGGTCAGGTAAAGGGTTTAGGTTCAAACTAATTGAACCTGATAACCCGATAACCTTATAACTCCCCCAAAATCCTCTCTCACCGAGACCCCCCCCTCTGTGAAAGCCTGAAACCTTAATTTTTTGCTCTCTCATTGCCAATTGAGCAACAATCGAGCTTTTTTAGCCTCCAATTCTTGAATCAAAGAGATCTCAACCCGACTGCCCCATGGGCGAGCGGGCTTCGACGACTATCCCGCAAAATCAAAGGTAAGCTGATTTTCTTTTGGATTCTAATTTACTCGATTTTGGTTCTTTCATTCTCCAATCAACATTTGAATGCCTTAATTTCTTAGTCATCCAGGAACTGAGTATGTAATTTTTTTTCAGTCTCCAATCGCCATTTGAACATCATAATTATTTTCCTTTTCAATTGTATCAATTCCATTTTGAGTTGATTTTTTTGGAAGGAGGAGTTGTTAGAATGATTTGTGTTGAATATTGGGTGATTATTCAATTTTTGGGAAGGAGAATGTAGGGTGATTTGTATTGAATTTTTGGGAAGGAGATTGTTTCACTATTACAGTGAAGTGAGAAAACTCTCTTTCATTGTCGGATAGTCTTCAGATTTATTAGAATTGTTTCAGAATTGCAAGTTGCACAATCCGATTCGGAGCATGAAGAATAGATTGATGAATAACCTGAATTAAAACAATTTTGGTTTTATGTTGTTATGTCTTGTCTGTGTGATCATGTTATATTTAACACTTGATATTTCGGTTGTTTTTCATTCGTGCTTGAATCGTAATTTAGAACTTGAGCTCTTATTTATTATTTATGTATCTATGGTTAATGATGTTAACCATAGGATACAAGCTGGCTGGTTGAAATGGAGGAGGGCAACGGGAGTTTTATGCAACCGTAACATTCCGTTAAGATTGGAAGGAAATTTTATAGGACTGCTATTAGGCCAACTTTATTATATGGCACGGAATGTTGGGCCATAAAGAAACGTCATTCACAAAAGATAAGTATAGCAGAGATGCGCATGCTCCGTTGGATGTGCGGCAACACTAGGAGAGATAGAGTGAGAAATGAATATATTCGTGCTAAGATAGGTGTAACTCCTATCGATGAGAAGATGCGAGAAAATCGCTTACGATGGTTTGGTCATGTGCAACGTAAGCCTACACGTGCACCAGTTCGAAGAGGGGAGTTTATCAATGTAGGACAAGTTAAAAGAACGAAGGGAAGACCGAAGAAAATATGGATGGAGGTGATACGCAAAGATATGAAGTCTAGAGGTTTAAATAAAGAGATATTACTTGATAGAAATGAATGGAGAAGGAATATCAAAGTGATCGATCCGGCGTGATTCTTTTTGGTTCATATAGCCTATCCCAAATACTTGGAATAAAAGGCTTAGTTGTTGTTGTTGTTGTTGTTGTATCTATGGTTAATGTCTTATTGGTTGATGCTTCATTCTCTCAACTAATGTTTATATAGACTATATTAAAGATCAGATAGTATATGCTTCATGTATCCTAACAAATTTCTTTTTTTTTCCACGTAAGTCTCATAGTTAAAATCAAAGATGTAAGGATTTCAACTTCTTTCATCCAATGATTTCTAAAAAAGTAACTTATCTAATATCTTATTTTATTTTATTTTTCCCTGAAATAACTAGTATGTTGCATACCTACATATGCACGTACATTATTTCTTATAGCCTCTATTTCGCTTTTATATGCTTATTGCACTATTTTTATTTGCTATATGATATCTATTTACATTAAATCAATTTTTAGTTATCAAAATTCCATTATATATATTGTTCAATATGGACACTCAATATTTGCAGGTATCCTCGATATTTCCCCCGATATCCGACACTTGATATGTAAAACCCCAATCTGATATGATCCTGATATGCGATATTTAGAATCTTGATATGTTTTACTTGTTATGTTGTTAAGTTTGGAAGGAAAGAAGGAAAAGGAAAGGAAAGGATGTAGAGCAAGCAAAAGCTAAGTAACTAAATGGAGTTGTGTAATAGCATATCAAAGCAAATCTCATTAATACATAGTGCTGTATACTATTAACAGTAACTTTGGAACATAGCTTTTACCTGTCCGCCAGTAGTACTTGGTACAACAGAGATTGAAGCAATGTCAACATACGTCTGGGTGGTAAGAAAGATATCCACGCAAACCTGGTAATAAAAATGTAACAATAGCAAGTTGTATTTCCAGTTAATAAACAATTCACTCAGAATACGAACATTCCATGTTCTTTATGGTTTTCCTTAAGACTGGAAATTCAGATCTAGTCTATTGATATCAGTTAAAAGTAACAAAATGAATTTGCACAAGTTACCTGATACTCAGCAAACTCTATTGCCATTGTTTTCAAAGACTTGTCTGCAGGCTGGAGCAATTTATGAGCCTCCTGAAATGCCAGAGATAGATGTTATGGAAACATATCTAGCGCCATAGTAATGATTACCAAACATTCGTTATGTGGAAGCATTTGAACAAGATTTATGTATACCTTTTCTCCAACACTGACATTTGTTCTTCCTTCAGCTTCTCGCGAAGAAAGCGATCCAATTCCAACAGAGGGCAAAACTGAAAGAAACCGAGCATAATTACTATAAATGGTTTCATCAGAGAAAAGAAGAATAAAACTTTATAAGCTGGAAAATATATGACATGGTGAAAGAACTTAATATCTGGGGAAACATGGTGATATCCTCCCATTACTCTTCACAATTACAATACACTTAAGCACAGATCTATAGCATAAAACGGTTAAGCTAAAATTTACTCGAGAAAAAAAAAAATCCAGTTTTGCAACGGAGAAGGTATCTTGGATGTTAAAGATTAATCAACTTGTTCAGAAACTCCACACTTTGTGTGCCAAGCTATGAAGCACGGATACTCAATACGGATACGACAAGAACACAGATACGGGATATGGCAACATCCTAAAAATGCAGAATATAGGAATACAGCAACATCTCTCAAGCCATGAAGCACGGATACTCAATACGGATACGACAAGAACAAAGATACGGGATATGACAATATCCTAAAAAAGCAGGATGTAGGAATACAACAACATCTCTCTTCTGTAATCCTTGGTTCTGTAAATAAATTGGCTTAGATATCATTCGTATAAATTCCATGTTAGGGATCACGGCTTTTAAAACAAGGACACTACATCATAGATACTAGGGCTTGTAATTTTATTGCCGAGTAATTTGATAATCTTGATATTGTTCTGCACAAATGTATTTTTTTTTTTTTACTTTTTAGTTATTATTAGATTTAAATAAGCAAAATCATGAGACGTGACCTCACTTTGCTTAAGGGTTAGGTATTTCCCTGTCCACTATCACATTTTAAAAAAATCTTAGGCCATCCACTGAGCATCCTTCTCACACATCTAAGCTGCTCTGTCTACAAGGATTCATTTAATGGTCATCCATGTACACAAGGTATATTATTCATCCACAAAACAGTTCGAACAATGAGGTAAGAAATTGTACCCACATATCTACTCAAAGTCTTAAGTCACAGATAACCTTATCATTATCCTACAACCATCTTCTAACCTAAACTTATAACATGATATTTGTCTAACAAACTGTTCTTTCAGGTGATACTTGCAAGGTTGCACCCATAGTTAATTTCATTTATTCAACATATAAATGGAGAAGGATTTCCCAAAAAATCTTCTGCATAACTAGCATTATCCCATATATCACTTATTTAAAGTTCCACCTAAGCTACACTATTAAGGATAAGGGGTGAGAGGTCACAGCTTCAGCCGTCCTAACCTCCAGCTTGCTGTAAATATTTTTGTTTGGCTGATGTGCATGGGCCATCTCAATCGTAGCAACTTAAACCAATAAACAGGTTCCTTTCAACCTGACCTGTTCCCTGGTTCGGTTACTCTTTGTACTCAAAAATACTGATACCACTCTGTGCAACTTTTGTCCATCTGCAGCACAAAAAGGAGACCTCCATCTCCCACCCTACTTTTAAGGCGACCAAAGCTGTCTTGTGAATAAAAACCACCCAACTACTTAGGATAAAAGCCAACCACCTATTATGGAGCTCCACTAGAAATCTCATTCAAAAACTAGCGTAGTTAATTTAGGAAGATGCTAGGCTTTCAAGCTTGCATGAATTAGCCCCAAATTCAAGAGTTTCAATAGATTTATTTTATGAACTAATGAATAGTGTGGAATTACAGATTCTAGCTACACTTGCTTTATACTGCCATAAGAAGTCCATTGGAAGACCTCCACTACATAAATGGCATTGACATAGTAGTCTATGTTGCATGAATAGATAATTTCATAGGACTTGTGTCCGACATTAACATTGAGTTGAATCCAAGTTATGATAACTTGTTCAGCATGAGTTGTATCTAATTTACAAAGTAGTAATCACGTATGATCAGTTCAGCTATGTAAGTTAGAAGCAAAATTCAAGCTGAGACTTGCATCAGGCTACAATTTCAGAAAGATAATTCTTTCAGAGATTATTCTTACTTAAATCAGTCTGGTAGTGCTAGTACAAAGCCGCTTTATTATAGCCAAACCTTTTGTGTCTTTCTTGCAGAATATCCAATGGCTAGCAATTCTAAATGTCACATTATTTAAAAAAGTCTCATTTTTGGGAATTTCCTCTATGAAATTGGAATGAACGAACCAAGTTTGATATTGCCCATGCATGACCTGTACAGAACTCAGCAGCTAAACCTTGAGTGTGAAACTCTTGTCCAATAGACAAAGGATAAGACTGCCATATTTAAGCTTGTTTGTTTAACCCTCAGCTCAACCATCTAGGCTAGGTTCAGGTGTCACATGACACAGAAACAGGTATCATGAGCCAAGGTGTCCTGTAAACCTTCCTGAAAAATTAATACAGGGATATAACTATATTTACTAAATGTGCAAGCAAATACGTACGTAACCATGTACCTAATGAGAAATCAACTAAAATAATTAGTTAAAGTTCAACAGAAGTATCTTTTATGACATTTATCAGACAATCGCGGTCAACAGCATGCATGCAGAAGCTTCATGATTGCAATAGAATCACAATATGATGATTTCCATATTCTAAAGAGCTGATCCTATGCCCAAGAAATGCACTAGTGGTCAACACTAACCTAGAAGTTGAAGTCTCCAGTAACACCAGGTTCAGTTCTTCAAAAACCAAGCTTCACATGAAATTTCAGGTTTCAATCACTAATTGGCCAAAGATACAAAAGTTTACCTTGATCAAATAAGTCAGTATACGTATACAATTTTTCTCCTTATGTGAAAGTAGGCCCTTCAAGCCTTGCATCTTTCATAAATACATCCAGATAATCGCAACAACTGTTGCGAGAAAACAAGTATACAATAATTTACATCATATTTAATAGACAGTTTTTGCATTCGGACAGAAGGTTGTGTACAAAATTAAGGAGTTGAAAGAGTACAAAAGAATTCATACTAGGTCAAGCCAAGATTTTAAGCCTAAAAAATATTTCAGAGTGATTTAAGCATACCCTTCAGACCAGGTGCAGCATGTGGCCCCACTCTACTATGGCCTGGCCTGGTCAGTATATACTAATAAGATCATACCATTACTTCAAAGGATATTTGCTTTTGCATATTCTTCAAAATTGTATCTTCAATTTGGACAATGTCTACTAAATTTGTTAAAGAATACGCTTGTCAAGGCAGCCTGAACCTATACAGTACTGGATCTGACCATAGTGGCCTGCTTCAGGTCTGGACCAGTGGATTGGCCTTGCGCATACTTGAGAAGTTAGGTCTGTCATGCTAAGCCTGGAAAGGGAGGGGAAGGAACTGACTTGGTCCATTCTCATCATCATCAAGTTCAAAACTCACCCAATACACAACCAAAGAGACGATTGGACGAGCTGTAACCAAGCCACGCTGTGTGCAATCAACTTTTTGTTCAATTTACAGCCTCAGCCTCATGAGAGAACTTAAATGTGTCGCCAAACCGGTTAACAGGATTTTACAAAGTATTAAATAAAGATTCTCCAGCAACAAATCATTTATGTACTACTAGCAACTATCCACAATCCACTAGCTACCAGCTATTATCATGATTTTTTACTTATATAATCTGTCCTACTGGTATTCTCATAAGCTCCATGTGCATTTCTTGCAACTAGTTTGCTCCAGAAGATCAAAATTAGCCTTACATCCAAAAAAAAGAATAAATAAAATATATAGAGTACAGAAACCAAAGAACACAATGAAAAATATATAGAGTACACCAAACCAGTTCAGTTTCATTTCACGCAATGAAACCGAACAACAGAGGAAACGAAAGGCTAGTTGAGTGTTGAGACTTGCCTGACTGGAATACAAGAAGCCTTCCACCTGTGGGTTTCATTGCCAAGAAAGCAGCCTGGACACGTTTTTAAATAAATACAACTGACACTGATTAGAAGGATAAACAATTATAAGTAGATACTTAAATTTCCATGATTGTGGTGAGGAACTTGTAATGTGTGTGTATGTGTGACATTGCTCAATAACATAATAAAAATAACGGAATATTCGATATTTAACAATTTTATGATACATATCTAGACCAAATCCTTTTCCCATATTGGCAAACAATGTTAAATCCTCATACACCTTTAGTAACTAAAACATCATAGACCACAGTAAATAATGTGCCACCACGCGTAATAGAAGAAACAAAGCCACCATACATAAGAAAAGAACAAAAACAAAGAAAATATAAAACTTCTTTGCCAAGCCTTCATATTATGAGTACCTTCACAGCCGCTCCAAATGCAGAATCAGCGACTTTATTATTTTCAAACATGGTTGGAATGTTGTCTAGCAGTTGCTCCAAATGTTGGCGGCACTAAATCCTCAGAAAAGACAACAGAAATTCTCTAAGCAAGAAATTGTGAAACCTAGACGCATAAGCAAAACCAAATGGATATATGCGGAATAAATATGATAACGCAAAGAAAAAGATCATGTAGGGCAAACCTCAGCAAGTTGAACAATTATATCAGAATGAAGCGGTGTATAAACATCTTGTATGTCAGGAACAATAAGCATCACAGGCTGCAAGAGAACGAGAGTTAAAATAGTGATTACCTATATTATATGCAAAGACTCCTTACCGTTAGAAGTCTATAACTAAGATAAAGCCCACATGTATTGTGCAGCATCTCATGTGATGCTTATGCCCTAAAGGGCATGCAAAAAAGATTAGACAGGTAAATTCAAACTAAGGGTTCCTATTACACGAGTTTCTTTTATACTTTCAATAGGACCTATTTCAAGCTCTGAGTATATGCTTGCCCTCCACTTGAACTGAATCTATGTAGAAAGAAGAACAAAATATAGTCCAAGTCCATCAATTTAAAAAAATGGACTGTCCATATGATATGCTTTAAGTTAATTTTTAATGTTTTACCTGTTCTAAAGGTAAAAAATGAATTACAATTAACGAAAACAAAAAAGGCCTTTGAAGGAAAAGGAACAACTCTTTACATCCCCAGTCAAATTTGACAACTCTTACTAATTTTGTAAGTATTTCTATGAGATGAATGCTCTTCCATTTTTGTTGATCATGCACGGATACCAACATCCACTTCAATGGAGAGGAACTACATCCATCCAGACGTCATGAAGGCAGAAAAAGGACAATGGTTCCTTTATTATCTTGTTAAATAAAAATTCAAGACAGACGATGACCGCTAGGTGCATAACAATAAAATTAAATTCACACCTGCTGCAGAACACGTTTTAGATTGTAGAAATGAATGGATGAATCAAAGGTTGCAACCCCCACCATTGTACGAGGACCTTCCTGTGAAGAGGGAAAATGTCAGCCGGTGAACAATAATGGCTTCTTTCAATAATTATAACTATGGTAATTAAAATCCAAGATTATCAGAAATATTGCTAAGCCGCAAACCATTAACTTAAGGTGCACAATGAAAGTCTTACCTAGTAATAAAAACATGAAGTATATCACATATAAGAATCCGAGATATGTTTTAAGTATTTGAGTTAATATACCTTGTAAATACAACCTAGAGAGAATATTTTACAAACAGAAAAAGGAGAAGATTTCGCTGTGTGCTCGTTATCATGGTAGAACTTCAAGGATTCAAGGATGTATGAGCATGCAAGTAAAGAAAGAAACAAGCAATGAATTTCTACCATCAAAAACAGTCCAAAGAGCATCACTACTCATAAGACAATTAAACAAATCCAATAATTTTCCTACCACAACATCAGTTGCAAAGAATGGCGGGCCCTGATGAAGAACAATGTGGAGCGGCTGAAGCAACAGAATGTGGTTTCCCTAGCAAACTAGGGCTGCCTGGAAAAGTTGTTACTAACAAGACTGTGGAGTGTACCACATCTCATGTTTCCTTGTCACCTTCTCTGCTTAAGGGTTGGGCAGCGGTCACGAGATTGGGGGCAGATCTACCTTTGAAGAACATCATGCGGGCACTAGGCGGTCCGGCTGCAAGAGGCATTCAATGAGACTCCGATTATCGCTGAGAAGAGACTTGCTAGAAATAGAGAGCAATGGAGGTACTCCCTAACAGGAAAGCTTTTAGGGGATAGGGTTATGGATCCTACTCTGCATTCAGTGGAAGACGAAGGAAAATTATGATATCAATACTGATAAGGATTGGGTTCCTTGGGAAATGGATTCCTTACCTTCAAGTTTAACTGCAAATAAGACAAACTCATAGTGAAGAAAGAAGGACCATGGATGGTAGCAAGTAGCATTCTTGCTTATGGCTATAATACCAATGGTAGTGACGCTTACATGGAGGCCTTGTTAAAGAATGCTTTTGCCCATGTCTATGTGGAGATAGATGTTAAGAAGCTCATAGTGCCAAGATTTTCCCTAGGATTGCTAGAAGATGTTGCTTGGCACGAGTTTCTATAGGAAAAGGTTGGTGTTTTCTTCTACGCTTGTGGAATCCTGGGGCACCACTCCATTGATTGTTTAGTTCCAGCTAGTAACAGGACGAAACGAAAGATTGTTGCGATGACGAGGATAGTCGTATGCATAATGAGACTATGGATGTGGGTGTTGCCACTGATCACATTGATAAAGCAATAGCAGACAGATGTAGGAAGAGTGAGATTAAGGAGAATGATGAGTGCTTGTTGGATGCAAGGGCAAAGCGCCTCTGTCGGGAATACGAGAGTGGAACCTCCTACCCAAATATCGTGTTTCTGTTGTATAACTCACATATAAGTTTATGGTATTACAATACTAATATAGATGTATATATTTTATAATTTATATGCAAATGCACGACATATAGAGGACGGAATTATAAAATTGAGGATTTAGGAGAAGTAGCCTTCAAAAAAATTAAATTAAAATATACTGTGTTTTTTTTTTTTTTGGGGGGGGGGGGGGAATTCAGGGGGAGCAACCCCACCCCACCCCCCGGAAAAAAAAAAAAAAAAAACAAAGCTCTACATGGGTCCGCCCAAGGCAGTACTGCTTCATGCATATGTATCGGCCTAAATTTAGGTTCTAGAAAAAATTACACTGACTTGCATGGCAGGGCAAAACAAGAATCCTTTACCGAGCTTATGTCAATATGTTGATAACAAGGTCTTTAGTGTCGTGTGCAAACCATCTCAACGAAAAAGTAAAACAATTGAGTCACAGTTAAAACCAGAACACTAATAACAATGACAACAACCAAAACCAGACCACAAATAACAATGATAATAAATGAAACAAATGAAAAACGACAACCCATGCATATAACTGTACAGGCAGTTAAAGAAGTAAATAAATTTATGTACAAATTACAGGAGAAAATGCAGGCATATCATGGCAGGATATAGAAATAAAGACTGAAATACCAAATGCTCTTATGGGATACTTACAGTTACACTTGAGTCCTACTATAATGGATGATTCACAAGCATATCCATGCAACTACAATGAGAAGATATCAATAAAAAGAAAATTGAGGATAAGTTACCGGAAGATCCGCAATAGCCTGGCTGATCGAATTGCAAGCTGCTGCAGTTGCACCAGTTTGTATGGCATTCATTGAAACATCAATGAGGAAGAAAAACACTGCAGGCATGGGATCCCGAACCTGAAAATCAAGCGAAGCACGCAAAGTTATATTATAGACTCAGAAAAATATACACAATGATTGAACTGGTTTAAAAACCAAAGAACTTGAGCCTAGTAGTGCCCGTGGCTAATAATTATTCAAGCAACAGGAATTAAAAGACTGTACAGTGCCTAATATATAATTTTATTCCAAAAAATATCAATATCAAATGCAGCAAAAGGGAAGGAAACTCAGATTTATTGACAGAGAGGATATTATAACAAATAATACCAAAAGTTTGGGAAGATAAACAAGAACTTGAAATTTTTCAAGTTTTTATTTTCATGATTTTAGCTTAACTCAAACTGCAAATATATTCTCTAACAATAAACCTATGGGCCAAAATTTTTCCTAAAAGTTATTGATCACTAATCAATCAGTTTAACAAACAATATCTGAAAATTATGAAAGAATTAAAGAAGAATGCAACAGAAAAAAAGAATGAATTGTCAATTTTCAAAAATAGTTAGCTACAAACTTAAACTTTTTACACGGGTAAACTGGAAAGAAATGCTAGCCGAAATTTGTAAGAAGCAAAAAGTTAACTAACCATGTATTCCTTAGTAGCAACAAATTCAACTGTCCCTCTACATAGCTCAGGCCTCTCATCAGCATCTCGCCGCCTACCATCTGGACCAAGATTACAAAAGTAATCTCGAGGAGTCTCGTCAGTAAATCCTGCCAAAAAGAAAGCTCCAAACTGTAACCCTTCTTGAGGTTGAGATTTTAGAGAAGTTGCAAGAAAATGGAATCTGGAGAATTACAGAGACCACCAAAAATTTAAATCTAAGCGAATATTACAAATAACAAACTGCACATCTAAAACTTGAGAGAAAAACTGCACATCTAAAACTTGAGAGAAGATAGCCTTAGTAAGAGTTCCACATTAATGAAGCATGTAATTCTGTGACAAGTTACTGTTACATATCATATGGCATCCTATAAGTAGTAACTCATAGTGCATCATGAGCAGACCTCAATAATATCAATACTTTTAAATTGATAAAAATGATAAATTGATAATAATATTAACTAACACTGCAATTGAAATTTCTGTGGCGATCTATGAAGCATAGACATGGGTACGGACACGGACATGGGAAAGGGTACAAGCACAGGAATATGACGTCAAATATGTAAAAAGTAGGATAAGATATAATATAATATAATATTATATTATATTATATTATATATGTGCTCACACAAAAAAGGAATGACATCTGACGCTACAATTTTAAAATGCATAATGCATATGAGGTCATTAATGCTTTTTTATCCACTAGTCTCAAGGTTTTCCCCGCTATATTAAATAGCTTTGGTATAAATAAACTAAACATATAACTAAAGCTAATAAAAGTAAACAAAATATTATGACAAATGAGCATTTGTCCAAGAAATGTCTTAACCAATGATTACACTAAAAAAATGAGGACAAGATTAAGAAATAGTATAACCAAAGAGAGGATGATGGAAAGAAGATAAAATAAGAGGTAGACAACATAGAAAGAGGGAAACAAAAATTCAGTCTTTTACCAAACAAGCTAACTCAATTCATTTTATCCATTCTTTTATTTACATCAATTGGACTTAAAATAAGTTTTACATGAATAATAATTGATGAAAGCTTATCCTGATCTAAATATATCCAACTAACCACTAAAACTAATCAACATAAAACAAAAAATTCTAACTAATAAACCAACAAACTGAACCAACAAATTCTACCTAAAGAAACTTATTTCAAATCCTCAAAATCAAGATCTTATTAAATCAAAGTAGACTACAAATCCCAACAAGATTAAATTAGTATGGATCTAATCAAATCTTTGATCAAACACCATATTTGCATCAGTTCGCTTCTACTACTTCTCAACTTGTTCCAAGTTTAATTAGCAGCATCTTCTCCTTACTACTCCATTGAAAGGTCTTGACAATTTGATGGTGAAAACTAATGAATATTTTTACGATAACTGGAAGATGTTGAAAGAATTGTATTGATGGCCTGGATTGACAAAACGACAAAACAGATAAAGAAGTGATACATGCTTGAATCAGATCAATTTCCTCTGATGATGGTGATGGTTGAACAAAGCTAGCTCCTTGATTCGAGCTAGAATAAAAGATTGACTCAGCGGTTTCTTCAAAAACAATATTGGTAGTTAGCGCGAAGGATGACAAGGTGATGGAGGTGGTATCCAATGCCTCATTCTTTGTAGAATTAGAGATGAAAAGAGGATGGCTCAGTAGTTAATTAAGTCATGGCAGTGGCACTCGGCCCTAGGGGTGATAGGATGATAGAAACAATATTCTGTGCTTTCTCATTTATAGGTTTGGAGAAAGAAAGAAAGATTGGTTCAATTGTTACTTCAGTCATGGCAATGGTATTCAGCTTTAAGGGTGATTAGACGATAGAGACGAAATCTATTGCTTCAAAACTTTATGGGGTTGAAAATCCCCAAAAGAAGTGAGTGATTGGGTGTGATTACTGTCATAAATTTCTTTAATGCCTGTACAAGCAAGTCAAATTTTGAATCCAACATTTTTTAAAGAAAGATAGCACAATATACTGTCGACGAAGAAAGATAACAAAAAGGATCTTTGGTGCTTTGATACCAATAAGTGTAGTCAAAGAGAGGATGAGGAAAAGAGGATAAAAGAAACAGTTGATAACATAGAAAGAAGATAACAAGGCCACAGTTTTTTTTTAACAAACAAGCTAATTCAAGTGATTTCATTCACCATATTAAGACGAAAGCTTATCCTAATCTTAAAAAACGACTAACTAATAAAATAACTAACAGAAAACCAAAAAAAAAAAAACTCTAACTAACTAACTAATAAACTGATGTAACAAATTATACCAAACGGAACTTATTTTCAAATCCTAACAAGATCAAATGATTATAGATTTAAACGAATCTTTAGTCTTGATCCAATTTATATCGTATTCAACACACATCTAAGAAGTGTTGGTGTCAGACTTACAGCAAATTTTGAAGTATCCATGCTACATAGGTGGCGATGCTGATGTCCTCTTCTAATTTTCAAGGATTTGATTTAACTATTTTGATCTCATACTGGAGCTCATCCATGTCACTCGTTACCATTCCTATAAGATATAGAAGCTACCAGAAGTAGAGATTTGAATAGCTAAACTATATATTTCATGTATAAGAGCAGGTTTCTAATAAAAATAATAGGTGTTATTAATGAACAGATAACCAAGGGAAACTAGGGGTTATCATAGCATGAATATCTACCTCGGCCTCAGGTTGTACAGATGCCACAGTTTAACAGCAAATGAAAACAGGAAGCATCTGGTACTATAACGGTTACGAGGAGAAATTAATCATACTCAATTGCAACTACAAGTTGTGTATCCTCATCAGCAGCACAAAGTTGAAAAGAAGTCAGAAAGAAACGCCTAAGGTAATTGTGAAAACATGATTAAACTACATAATACAACAAATGGCCCTCCAATAACAAGAATTGATACAACGGCCCATGCAAATAAACAGTAGACAAAGGTTATAGAGAAGGGTGGTCCTGTATATTCTACCCTTCCTCAAGTAGATTGCTTGTCATATTATGTTTCCCCTATGTGTTGGGAAAGGAGACTATATTCAAAAGGAAATAAGAATTCATGTTGCCAAAAAGATTATATATATTTATATATATATATATAGACACATACACACATACACACACGAAGACAAAAATATTTAACCTCCACAGATTTTATAACAGCATGATCACCAAAAAGATCTTGGTTGGCTGGTGAAGTATCTTGGTGACAACAAAACATTTAACCTTCACTTTGCATTTCCCATATCTCCCATATTTTTTACCAATTTTTTTTTATTATGATTTTAACTCCCAAGATTCATCCATATCCAATTTCTTGGGTTTTAATTTTGGTTCGGTCATCCATCAAATTGACACAAAATTAACAGTTTTTAACGAATACATATTTTATTTACATGATGGAAGGGCAAATGAACTCCAACATCCATAAAATTTGATCCAAGAAAAACCAATAAGGTAGAGATTAAAAAAAAAATCGGGTTTTTAGGATATAGGTCCCTAACAAATTTTATATTTGGATATTAACCCCTAACAAGTCGTCATTTGGATATTAGTCCCAAATAATGCAACAGTCACCTTATAATAATCCTTATGTTAAACATTTTATCTAAAATATCAACTAACCATAATTAAAAAATAACATGATAGTAAATTTACTTAATTATTCCAACTTAACTAATCAAATTAAGTTACTGATTATCATTCAGTCCTCCCACTTTCTTTTACTCCATTCTCCTTTTCTCTTCAACTATCCTAATTGCATAAATATGAAGAGGATGAAAAGCTTTGATAACAACCTACATAAGTTTTACTGGTATGAATGATGATAAATAAGTTGCAACAGCTTCTTATCAATAACAAAATATGCAAAATAGATGAAGATTCCCAATGAATTGTGAAGACTGTCCATTTTGACTGATCAGAGGGTAAATTCACTTAGCCCTTACTGTTACCTTAAGGTTATAAAATTCTAGTTGCAATCAAATAGGGTTATCATGTAACAAAAGACTTGAGAGACTGTTAACAAATAATCATGATGGAGACTAATATCCAAATAATAAGTTGTTAGGAACTAATATCAAAATATGAAATTTGTTAAGAATCTATATCCTAAAAACCAAAAAAAATAATGGGATTATTATTTTTCAGCCAGTAGACTAGATGTGAAAAAACAGCGTTGATCATGGTCCGCCACCTTAGTTTCCTTGAGATCAAAATGAGAATTGAAGTTCATTGCCCTTCCATCAAGTACATACAAGATGTGTATTTATAAAAAACTATTAATATTGTGTCAACTTAATGGAAGGTTAAACTAAAATTGAAACCCAAGAAATTAGGTGTGAGTAAACCGATGAGATCATAATCCCAAAATAAATTTGACAAAACAATACTGAAGATAGTGAAAATAGACTGTAGCTCAAGTAACCTACTTGGCATGTCAGCTCATTTCCATTATTATTATTATTTACACGTGTGTGTACTTCATAATACATCATCAAAACATCACTATGCAGCTATAAAATAATTTTCAACATCTATCCATTTTAATTCAAAATCTCAACTCAATTCTAATATCATATTAAAAAATTCCACAGAAACATCCGGTGTCCATAAAATGCAACTGTTAAAAGTTACTAACCATTTTAACCTATGATGTCATTTTGCAATCTGATAGAGTCATAGTGTGCCTTTAAATAATGAATAAATTTAAGCGTACAATAAATTTAAGCGTAGACTTTCAACGAGATTGCCATATAAGATACTAGGTTCAACAGTCAGTAAATAAATGATACCAAACATTCCAAATATGTCATGCGCCTCAAAACATTGTTTTATGAGAAACAAGGGATAGATAAACCTATTCAAACAACTTCATGCAAAATAAAAGATGACAACTCTCCTACTCAAGGTGAAGCCAGACATATATGTAAAAACATAATATCAAATTCGAAGGGAAAAATCATTACAAAGAAATGAAGAGAGATAAAATGGAAACTTTTGGATGGTTATTTGGTAAGCGCCTACCACATAAGTTGCAGATGAAGCGCCTTCCATGATCAATAAATCTCATAAAGGGATTTATGTACCCTTTGCAACGTGAACATCTAAGAGGTCCACTTTCCCCAAAATCAACAAACTGGAGAACCAAAAAGCCAAAATTTCAAACAAGAAACAAGATGGACAAAATAATGTAAGACTCAGACAAACCAAATACATAAGAAGAATGATTAAAATAAGAGCAAAAGATTCTATACGATATAATAAGGTGCCATCCTCTTTAGAGGATTTAAATAGTTAGAAACATATTTCTTTCAACCCGGAAGAAAAAGGATGTCAAACGGTCGATGTTAGCAATGAAATGAATTTGGAAACTTATTACTATACTTGTTATAGTACCCATCACATCATATTTAATGTTGTAAAGCACCATTCATTTCATAAAAAAATGGCATGCCTTTACGAATACCAAAATAATTCAGTTAATATTATCTTAATATTATTTGCTTCAACAGAGTTTAAAGCCCATAGTAGAAAAAGATGTTGATGGTATTAAGTTGTTTGATTATCATTCAATGGGTTATTATTATAATAGATTTTTCCTTGTAACTCACAACCTAGGCTTAAAATATTAGAATCGATATTGGTAGGCAGATGGTTGATAGTTTCAGAATCAGTAATCTCAACATACCACATTGAGTACCTAAAATATCAGCAATATTGAACTGATATTATAAGGTTTACATTATACCGGTTACCTTAAAATTAGATATAATATTTGCAATAGATTTAGTATCTAATGATACTTAAAACGTTACTTACAAATATGATAAATGTAAATGAAGTAGATCTTGATTTACACGTTAGGAGCTTGAAAAGGCAATTATGACGATAATGCTAATGGATTGGATGAGGATGACATCAAAACCTGTGTAGGCTTATCTGTAGTACGTATTTTTTCCTTGAAAAGCATAGGCATTTGCCTAACAATATACTAAAGAAAGAGTTTATCCTATCTTATAGAAACTCTTTTTAATCTTTTCTAATATTGCTCTAATTTTTAGAGGTATCAAGGTTCAGATTGGAGAAGTTGATATTTGGATGAGCGAAGGTTTAATTCTAACTTTTACGTAATATATTTGAAGTTATATTAGAAGTCTTCACTCTACAATATGGAAAAGAGAACATGTAGGCAATAAACTAGAATTCTATATGATTGGATATTGTTTGTGTCACAAATAACTTGTGCGTTAATTATTAGGTAAACTCTACTCAAGGTTCCAAAATGTTCTTTGGTTAGGAAAAAAGTGTCACATATGTGTTATCTAGGAAGATATTATGCACATTAATCTCTTAACAAGAAAACTTTCTGTAGCTACATATATAGTTATTAATCTCCTAGAACTAGTGCAAATATTCTTGCTAGATTAGGCGTGAAAACAAAAAACAAGAAACTCTGGTATATGTATTCACTGTGGTAAATGGATTTAGGAATATATAGAGTTGAACATAGCAACAAATGAAACTCAAAGATTTCATTGAAGTTGTTTACTTAGGAATTTCAAGGCTAATTATAGGTAATCCTTTTCATTGAAACAATAGGCCACTGTGCTCATGAATAAATTTGTTTAAAAGATTCAAATAGAACCAAAATCTATCTTTTTTATCAGAGTTTGGAGTGATAATTAAAGAAGTAAAATAATCAATTTCAGACTGAAATTAAAAAGTATAGTGAATGTTTAGAAATTGTGATCTCTGTATATGTGGTTACCTTTCTTTTTCTATTTCATTCTCATGTTTTTTTCCATAGACTGTTAGACATCGAAATTACCCTTTAAAATAACAATAAAAATCCTCTTATTCCGGCTTTCCATCATTTTCTACATTGCACGAAAAACTCTAGACTTTGAAAAACAAAGTAATTTCCACATTTAATATCACTATAATTATGCACGCTCCTGAAGACCTAATTAAATATAAGTTGATAAAATATAACACCAAAGATGATAAAGATTTTATTTCATATATTTAGGGACAGCCGCATGAACCCCCTTGGCTAATTAGCTTCACTAAGTGATAAGCCCTCTTTTATATTAAAAACTCACAAACCCTCTTTCATTGCCTCAACCCATGTTTATTATAGGTCTACTCCTAATCATGGTTGTTCCTCAACTATGATTCTATCACTTTTTCTAACCAAGAGACTTCTTAGTTAGCCTTTTGCATACCCAAACCATCTGATTTGATTCTCTCTCACTTTATCTTGACTTGAAGCTGGGTTCATTTCTTTTAGTTTTAGAATATTATCAGTCTTCTATCACAATATGGACATAAGAGTCGGTACAAAACAAGATGAATAAAGTTTAGAAATAGAAGGCTGACGTTTTTCTATTTCAAATTGCCGGCCCAATCTATAATGTATTAAATAATCAAAAGAAACCATTTCTAACCACTGTTAAACAAGCTGACCATTTCAAATGGATATTGAATGATTCAAATGATATTCCAAACAACACCAGAAAGTCCATGTAAATATCAATAACAGCATTGCCCATTTGTGTCGGGTCGTCTCTTGAACAGTGATCTGTTTCAGACATTAAGTATTCTATTTAATAAAAATATGGAAATTATTTTACGATAAAGTTTTTAAAGGTTTTAATCTGTTTTGTCAGTTGTTGCAGCTGTTGCACATGAACTTTTCCATGTAGATTATAGCTTTTCAAATCCACTAAAGCATCAGCCTCTTTGAATTTCTATATTTTGTCAAGAATATAGGGTCCGAGTTAAATTTAATAGCAGAAAATCTAAGCCTCATGAAGTTCTCCTGAAACCACATTGTCTAATTATTTCACTCAGGATGTAGAACAGGAATTACATCTGATACCAAATTCCTTAGTTCATTCAATTACTAAAACATATTTATAAGCATAACAAAGTTCCTACACACCATAAGGAGCAGGAAGCAAGGTACAGAGAGGACAAAGGCAAAGAGGACGACCAGAAAAATCTAATATCTGCTATACTAATCACTATCAGGGAAAGAATACGTAAAAACTACATAACCAATGCAAGTCTATTAGAGGCAAGTAAGAGAAAGCATTAAATTACCTGGATAGGCTCTTCAGCTGGATGTGGAAGTGCCAGGGGTTGTATCATCAACGCCAAAGGCATGCTTGATGTTGACAAGAGGTCGGACGTGCATGGTATCTGTTGAATAATGTGTATTATAATTAAATACTATGCCAGTTTAGAAGGCCTAGAGACATTCCCCGAAAAAATAAAAAATAAAAAACTATTTACCTGACTCATGGTGCATCTCATTAGACGTGGACTGCAATTTCCCGTATCCCTGACAACGAAGTCCCCAGTAGCAGGCTTTACAAACAACAAAATTTTTGCACTTAGATCAAATGGTTTAAAGAAGAGAGGAAAGAAAATAAGACAATCTTTGAACAATCTTATGATAAAATCAGATAAAATGAGAATGAGATTAAATGGACTCTATAGAAAGCAATACCGGGGGAATGCAAGCTTGATTTCCTTGACGAGTTTCAAACGTAGCAACCGAGGAACTTGGAATGGGACGCGGGATTTGATTCGGATCTATCTTTGAAGGGGCCCCTGGCCCTAACTGGGATCCAGAGAGAGTTGAGTGTCCCATCACTGGTGGCACTGGAGCCATCTGTTGACCCAATGTGGTCGGTGGGGGCATACCAAACATTCTTGGTGGAGCTTGCATGCTACCAGCCAGTGGTACAGCACCCTGAAATCAGATGTACAAGGTTCTGGAAATGACCGACAAGAGGTAGTTGCAAAATCCCAAAATTAATTTAAAAAAAAAAAATTAATTAGCTCCAGAGGACCATAGTTGTTATCACTTTTATACATCAATAAACTACTTTGAAGTCACTGGGTCACTGGGTGTAAACATTGTAATGATACAGAAGCTGGAATCTGATCATATCAAGGTTTGTGGTCTATATGCTACATGATAACTACTAAGATGTAACAAATTAAATTTCAATATTTATGGATTCGAAGCTTTCAAAAGCTCACCGGCCGTGGAGGCTGTGAAGGCCACATTGGAGATCCAAACGGTGGACCGCCAGCCACGGCCTGCGGTGGCACAGAGAAGGGCTGCGACGCTGTTCCGGCGAACGTTGGAGGCCCAGCAGCGGCAAACAACGGCTGTGATGCTGCTGGTGGGAACGGTTGCGACGCTGCTGCAGGAAAAGGCTGGGACCCTGTCCCCGTGAACGGCTGCGGTGGTCCCGGGAACGGCTGCGGTGGTCCCGAATAGGGTCGGGATGTGGGAGGTACAGGCATGGCAGGCGGCGGGGGGCTCCCTGGGAACGGCCTGGCAACGGGTGGGCCCACCGGAGCTCTAGCAGAGGGCGGAGTTCCCGCAGGAGGCCCTAGGGGCCGCTGCTGGGGCCCACTGGGGGCGGCGAAGGGAGGTCCGTTGCTGGTGATGGGGCGAGCAGCGCCGGGGAACTGAGTAGGGGCGGGGGCAGCGGAGGGGCGAGGGGCGGCTGCGGCGGCGGGGGGAGGTGGGCCCGGACGGGCGTAGGAGAAGGCAGGCGGGCCCCGGGAAGCGACGGGAGGGGGAGGCTGGCGGTTGATCTGGAGGTTGGCCATGGCGTCGGGAAGAGAATTGGGGGGATTGTTAGTGTTTGGATTAGAATTTGGATTTGGGGGAAAACTGGGGGGATTGCTAGGGTTTGGAGGCTGGAGGCCAGGGCGAGGGCGAGGGTAGGAGGAGGCCATGGATCGAGATTTCTTCTCTCAATCAAGCTTCGTTCTCGATACTTGAGAGAGAGAGAGAGAGAGAGAGATCGAGATCTGGGCGACCGCAGCGAAGAAAGTGAAGAATGAGAAAATCAAAAAATGTTGTAACGCTTGACGCTGGGAATTCCTAGAGGGGCACACTATTTTTGCCAATGAGCCCACTTTTCATAGTGAGCACACCCTCTCTCTTTTTTTTTCTTTTCTTGTAAGCACAATAATAATCCCGAAAATACCCTTCTAATTCCTCTCTCCCACTCGTTCTTTAAAAATCGATTCATCTCTTACTCTATCTCTCCCAAGCCCTCTCTCCCACTACCGGCCCGCTAGATCCACCATCACCTCGCTTACCCAGTCGTCATCGCCGCTCGCATCCCGGCTGCTGCCGTCACTCGTGACCCGCTTTCCACCGCTCGTAATAGGAAAATTTAGGTTTTTGAGAAAAATATAAAAAATAAAATCCTAATTTTTTGTGTTCGTTTTAGCATTTTGATTTAGAGAAAAATTTGAAAATGAGCGTTGATGAGGATAGATTTAGTTAAGAGGCAAATAAATTGGAAAAAAAATTATAATTTTGCATTTTATTATGGTAAAATGAAAGGTTTCGTTGGGTAAAAAGGCTTAGTTTTATTGTTGTTATCGATAAATGATTGTTAGATTTTGTAAGTGCAAAATTTATAATGTGAATATTAATTGGTAGGTTTTTGTGTTTGGATTAAATTGGTATGTTTTGATGTTCATATCGGGAAAAAATTGAAATCTAAATATTTTGTATTTATGTTATGATATTTAATGAATTTGGATAGACAAATATAATTAGCATATGGTGACATGTGATGGTTGACAATTTAAAATTTTATTATGTATATATACTGTTTGGTGATTAACAGATGGAACTGGCGTAACCATCCTGCATTCAACCGACAGCATCGAATAGGAGGAAGAAAACGGGGATCTGTCTACCTACTAGTTATAGCATTCCTGAAATTCGTGACGAATTGGTTTCGCAGGCTGTTGTTGATACGGAGACTCTTCCATTACGAATCCATCGAGGTTCATCGCAAGAAAGAGCAAATGTTGATGAACTGGACTCGGAAGAAGATGAAGTATGACTAATAAGTGGAGGACCGATCGATTTGTCCCTTTTGAAGAGTTTCAGAATACACATTGCTTTTTGTATATCTAGAAATGAGGTCAAACATAACTACTTGGATATAAATTTTAAATGCGTAGTTGTGTATCTAAAATATCTTGTTTTGTTATCGTTTCAGAAACGAGATCCATTACGGTGCATTGAAAAATTAAATGCATGGTCTCTAGAATCTCGACAACCAAATATCCGTTTCATGCAGCACATCCATAATTCATCTTTGTATCCGCTAATAATATGTTCTTATCAATATATTAGTAGCATTGAGTTAACGACATTTGTTGAGCGGTGGCATTTAGAGACTAATACCTTCACTTGCCCTTTGGAGAAATGACGATCTCCCTCGATGATGTTGCATGTTTTCTTAGTCTGCTGGTTACAGGAAAGTCCGTTAGCCTTCCAGAAGGAACGAATGTGCGTATTGAGGTTGAGCAACACTCATTGGGGGTCGGGCATGCTGAAGCTTTTGAGGAGCTAAATACAAAAGGTGGAGCTTCAGTGCGCCTCAATTGGCTAAGGGAACAGTTAAATGGTGTGACGGATCTAGATTCAGTTGAGAGAATATTATGTGCTGCACGAGCGTACTTGCTTTATATTCTCGGGTGCACACTGTTCGGGGACAAGAGTGGTACAAGGGTCTCTATTGACTACCTTGCAGTTCTACATGATATCGAGAACGTGCATACATTTTCCTAGGGTGTAGGAGCTCTAGCATATTTGTACTGACAACTCAGTTTTGGCTCACGAGCCCATGTTGCACAGTTATCCGGATATCTAATGTTGGACTTCGCACACTTCCCGTCATTAATACTGGTTTTAAATAGTGCTTACAGGCCTAACCACCCATAAGCATGTTGATGGTTGTGTAGGCATAACAACATTATGTCTCAGGACCACGCTAGAGCTATTAGGAAAAGGCTTGACACGCTCACGGCCAACGAGGTTAAGTATTACCAAATGTTTAATTGGTGCTTATTTACAACCGATAATAATATCATTTTTATGTTTGTTTTTTTATATATCTTGACATTACAGGCCACATGGGATCCATACCGCCTCATTAGGGATACCCATCCACTTCAGAAGGTTTCCTTCTATATGGGTATATTGAAGATGACGAACATGATCGAGCCTTATCACCCTGTTTGGGTGTTAAGACAGTTGGGGCATCGTTAATATATTCCACCTCCACCATTCGCTCCAATGAGAGAAAAACGTGGACTTACGAGCAAAACCTATTTGGTGATATATAGTCATGCTGAGGAAATGTGGCTGAGTTGGTTGGATCATGTATTAGCACAGGAGTATCGAGGCGTTGAGGCAAGTAATCTGAGAGAGTGCATGCCTGATTACATGTCGTGGTTTGATAACGTATCTCGACACTTTATTGGTCCGTCCATTGAAGTCCCAAATCGAGAGGTACCACATGAAGTCCCACCAGCAAATGCTAAAGAGGCAAGTATTGGTTTTTGGGCTTTCTGTTATGTGATTTTATCAAACATACTCATAACTATAAATGCTTTTGTCATAATATAAACAGAAATTTCATCAAGCTATGGCAATTATTGATCCCTTCCTGGCACAAGACGAGACCGCAAGCAAGAAACGTCTGAGTTTGCTCTATAATGTGATCATCAAGATAAAATCAGTTCTAACCGGGTGCACACAAGCTGATGTTGACACTGCATCACAACCTGTGGATCTGCATGTATCGTAGACCCCAACCGAAGGTCCAAGTTCTACCAGACGCCATCAACCCGTTAGGAAGCAACGAAAACGCTAGATTTCGTTGGCTTTTAATGGAGTTTTAAACTCTAACTTAGGATGTTTGTTTTTGTTAACATGGAAGTGAAGTTGTAACCATGGAAGATCTCTTTACGTTATTTTTCGTTGTGCTTTTGTCTTAGACTCTAATTATGTTGATGAAGAACGTGTTAACTTCAGATATTTAAAGTAATGTAAATAAAAATGTTTGCTTGGGTTAAATCATATTTTTTGTTATTGAATTCAGTCTTGGATATCACTATTTACATGTATCTTTAAAGCTATGTATGAACAGAAGTCGTGGATATCACTATTTACTGTATTGATACCCTAATCTAGGCGTCCAAATACGGACAATTTCATTATAATCTGGGGTGTACACTCCAGATAAAAAATCAACTATCTAGGGTGTACAGCCCGGACAGCAGTGCTATATCAACCCTTTTGGTAAAATGGTTGTTCCGAACTAGACAGTTCGGATAAACATCTAGAGGTCCGACGTTACCAACCCGGACCATTTGTTACCATTTTAGCCTGTCCACCCCGGATGACTGGGTATCACTAACTCCTCCTTTGTTTGGGGTGGACAGCCCGGACAAGTAAATGGATAGTCTGGGTTAACAGTCCCGGACACAACAATGTTAATTCGGATTGTTCACCCCACACAGTCCAGATTTCGTGACTTCTTCTACTCTGTCCGGGATGGACAATCCGGACTAATGAATACTAGTCCGGGTTAACAGTTGAAGAAAATTTAATTACAATATCGTATGAAAATAAAAATGCAAGTATGTTGTAATTGCAAGAAATTTACCGGTGCTAATAGAAAAGGACCCATAATTTTCCAATATTTTATCTTCCTCTATAAACTCTTAACCCTTTGGAACTAAATTTCACATATTATCCCTTCTAAGGTTCACTTTTCTTTTTGTAAGGGGACATGAAATGTTTTATTGACAACATATCGTTTACTTGTTATCAGCTTGATAAAAAAAATAATTAAGTCTGTGGCTTATGATTTTGTCTCAAAAAGCTAATATATTGTTCATGATCATAGTTTCATAAAAGTATATTCTTTGCGGCCACCGCATAAAATATTCATGCCCCAATATCATACATCCTCAGTAACATTCCAAGTATACATTCAAAAACGTTAGATTGCAAAAACATTATGGACATATAGTAATTATTATAATTTTCTTGTATATGCTTAAGATATGTCCATCTAAAACTTATATTACTCCCAAAAGTTAATATTTGGTAATAAGTCTCAATTTTTACTGGTCAACTTTTGTCCTCCTCTTTTTCTTATCTTTTTTTTCACCTCCAAGTTAAACAATTTTTTCTTTGGAATTTAATTTATTTTGATTAATTATGAGTTTCTATGCAATTTTGGTTATCTAAATTCAAATTTGATACAGGTTCATCATTAATTTTAATACTAAATTTTTTTAATAAAGTGATTATTAGTTAATTAATAAAACAAAAATATTTTAATTAAGAAAATTAGTTAGTTTCCTATTTCAAAATGAATTTCTATTTACTCAAATACCTAAACTGACTGCTCATTTGTATCTCTTGCCCATCCAGTTTTACAGCATTATAGTTTATGATCAGTCATTTACAAAATTTACACTCCATATACTCTGTTTTAGACCTGCTCAATTTAAAATCTCTAGATTCTAATGTATGCCTCCATAACTCTAACTTAGTTTTTACCCATGCTCTTGTCTTATCAATTAAGACAATATCATCAAATAGTATACACCAAGGTATATCATCCTGAATAGCTCTAGTAAGTTCATCCATCACTATAGCCAATAAGAACGGGCTCAATGCAGATCCTTGATGCAATCCATCACTTATTAAACCACCATATGTTCTGACATTGGTTACTACTCCATCATACATGTTCTTAATTATATCGATATATTTGATGAGAACTCTTTTCTTCATCAATATCCAACAAAGTATCTCTCGTGGAACCTTATCATAGGCTTTCTCTAAGTCAATAAATACCATATGCAAATCTCTATTTCTCTCTCGGAATCGTTCTATAAATTGACGAAGTAAATGAATAGCTTCTATCGTCGATCGCCCCGGCATAAATCCAAATTGATTCTCCGATATTTTAATACTTTGTCGCAATATATGTTCAATTACCCTTTCCCAAAACTTCATAATGTGACACATAAGTTTTATTTCTCGATAGTTAGAACAACTCTAAATATCACCCTTATTCTAATACAGAGGTAATAGGATACTCTTCTTTAATTTATTTTTCATTTTCTTAATTTACCAAATCTTGTTAAAAAGATCTGTTAGTTATCTCACACCAATCCCTCCTAAGTATCTCTATATCTCTATAGGAATCTCATCTGGGCTAACAGGTTTTCTTGATTTTATCCTCTTTAAAGCCTCTTTTATTCCAGAGTCTTTAATTCTACGCATAAAACTACGATTCATATTCTCATATTGAATAGTAAGATCTTCCAAATCTTAAGTAAAACTACCATTATATAATCTATCAAAATAATTTTTTCATTTTTTTTTTAATCTCTTCGTCTCGAGTTAGAGCCGTCTGATCCTCATCTTTAATACACTTTATAGTACATAAGTTTTTAGATTTTCTCTCTCTTATTCAAGCAATTATATATATATATATATATATATATATATATATATATATATATATATATCATTTTCTACCTCTTTATTGTCCAACGGTTATAAATACTGAAATTTAACAGAATTAGACAATACTTTGATATAGTCACTCTTACTAAAGTTAAAGTAAACCAAAAATTTTAAACACAAAAATACCCTCAACGCTTTCCGTTTATCTTCATATTAACAAAATTCATATTTTTATTATATCTGAGCTACGTAACCCTTTGTTGAAGGATCGCGTTCGTTGGTTTTTTAATTTCCTCCCTACCAATCACAGGTACTCGCCCCTCTCTATCTCCATATTTCTCTCTTTTATTTCTCATCCATTCTCATACATTATCACCAATTTAAGAAATGTCAATAGAAATTTTTTACTGAAAAATGTAACACGAGTGGGTGAGCCAATACAAAGAGGGGTATAAACTCTTCAAAACACAAAATCACTCCCTCTTTCTTGTTCTGTTTAATACTAATCTAATAGCTAATTTTGGTCAATTCTTAGCATTGCAAAATAGAGAATTGAAATTACTAAAATGAGTCGGCTGTTGTATTCGCTAATCCTTGTCGCATAAAATGGGAGAGAATATTGCTTTAAAGATGGTTTCAGACTTGTCTCATTGTAAGTAGTTGTGAAATGAAATCATATCTTCTCCCATTAATTCCTAAATTACTTGGACACTATTTTGCCTAAACACATTCATTATTTCAGTAATTTGACATTAAATGGCACTTCCCGAGTCACATACGAGACATACTGTAACTTACTGATGATATTCAGAATGTAATTGGATACACTTTCTTCTGCTCCCCATCCCATATACTAAACTTCAATAATCTCGACAAATAGTCTTAGAGAACTTTGTGTTCGATATCATTACCATTGGTAATTGTTAAAGTTATGGCTTCACCTTCTTAGTGAATGCCTCCTCAAAAGTACTCCCTAAAGCTGCATGCTACCAAAACCCTAAGCACTTGAGTAAAAATGACAATAGATAATCGAACATGTATATATTTCTTATCTTTCAACTTGTGACCCTTATCTCAGTTATTGGGTGACCAAATTCCCCTCAAAAATCCTAAATGACTCTCAGAACTCTACTGTTTCAGTACCCTAAATCCAACCAAATGTTCAAATACCTTCAATTACCCTTCGAAATCCCTCTCAAAAACCTTTGATTATGCTTCCTTTCCACAACAATAGTCTCAACTTCAACTTAAAATTACTTGAATATCACAAAATGCCACAAAGAATCTCTCCTCTCTAGCCTTAAATCCTCCTATGAATGAATTTGTGTGTTTTGATCGTGTTTGGGTTTTTTTTACAACATCACCCTAATTACTTCAATTAGGGTAATTTGGATAATTTGGGCCAATTTCAGTGTACGTACTGCTAAATTTGACGATTTTCTAACTACGTTTAAGTTTTAGGAGTTTAACTGCGAATTCAATTTGACAGGAGGTATAAGTGTTGCAATACTATAGTACAGAGGTAGTTATTATAATTAATCTTTTTTAATTTAATGTACTATTATAGATAGTAAAAAAATGATGGATACTAAAAAAATATGAAGCTCTAGCCACTATCTCCATCAAAGTCGAGCAAACTAAGGAGATTACTCTCCATATATTTATTTTCTATATGGTGACTTTTCATGTAGCAATTATCTAATACATAATTTGACAAGTTCATTATGGTTATTTTCCTTATTTATATTTTATGATGCGAAAAGATTATTTTTCTTATTTATTTATTTATTTAATCATATTATTAATAGCATTATTTGATCTTCCATCACTTAATTTCTTGTCCTAAGCCCAAACCATTTAACTACTTTTATTGGTTGCAATTCATGAACAAATTATGTTAAATAAATCATAAACTTTCATTTTCCCCATATGACCATTTTGACTCTTACCTTCCATAACTATCAGAATTATATGACCTACCATATTATCTTTCTAAATTTGAAAGCTATTTTAAGTAAAATAAATATTTGATTTTTTTTTCCAAATGAATATCTTGTCTTACCTTAATAAAAATTCCTAACTTTCCTAACTAATCTAAAATAACATATTACTAAAAGATAACAATCTATCATAACATTTAGGCATTTTTCTAATCAATAATTATTACATCTACAATATTATAATTATAATTTAAGCACAAAATTGAGAGAGATTTGACGTGTGGATTAAATATGCATATTCATTTAGTTTTATCTATGCTAAGTATTAAAATATCTAATTGTGCATATGATAATCAAGGAAATAGGACTTAAATAAGGAAAATTCTAAATGCTCCCACCAATTTTCTAATTAACCCACTTTTTAAGCAACTCCATGAGTTCAAAAATAAGGCCTTTTTCTAAAAACAATCAATATTTTTCCAAATTACCTTTTTTTTATATTTTCTTTATTTCTCTCCTTCCTCTCTCTCTCGCTACTTCCAGTCGATTCCGTAGCCTTCTTCTCCCTAACTATCTGGCTTCACCACTGGCCCTGTCCCAGCGGTCCGACTGTTCCCCACAGAAATCTTAGCCCCCCTAGAAAATCTATTTAAATGCAATTCTTTTAATTACTTCAAATTTAATTTTTGAATTTCTTTTACTTTTATTATTGAGAATTATCAAGGTTTGTATTATTTTCATTTTTTAATATTGAGAATTATTAGAGTTTTAATTTTAGAGATTTAGAAAGAAAGATGATAGAAGAAAGAGGAAAAGACAAATTTGTAATAAAATTGAAGAAAATGAGGATAAATTTGTCAATAGATTATAATGATAAAATTATAATAAAATTGAATGAAAATTGGTGGATACATTTAGAATTTTTTAAAAAATAAAATCAGCATAAGTACTTTACTATTGTAAATAGAAGTATGATACAATGAGTAAATGATATAAAATAACACTCCCCAAGAGTACAATGAGCTTTCTCTCTAAGATGTAGGGACAAGCTCTGCATGCCGTTGTGTATGTGCATGCCGAGTTAGATTTGAAACATTATTTTTTAAATTGTAGGCCTTGCTCAGACTCAGCTTAGTAGCCAAATGTAAGACTCGGATGCAGCCATATTAACTCCTAGAGCATTACGAATCAGATACAAAATCTACCCTTCATTAAAAAAAAATTATATTCCATTTTTCCCCACCATTTCCTCTTTATAAATTTTGCAAGAAATTCTTGGAGGATACAAGAGCTCCGATAAGGATTAGATAGAATTCATAGCTTAATTAACTTGTGCCAACTGAGAATCTTTGGCGAAATCTATAGATAGAAAATAGAAATAGACTGAGATATTTTTTTCCTCTATTATCTCTCTATGATTTCATGAGAAATTCTCAAGAGGCCCAAGGTAACGAAGAACCAATTTCTTTCCGCTCTTATTGGAAGTACTAAAAACATCAAAAATTTTAAGTGAAATTTATAAAGCAAAAAAGGGAAAGCCTAAGAGATTTCAACCCAAACATACACGTGAGAAAGTCATGGGATGAGATCGATTGTTGTGTCAGATACTCATGGCGATGAGATCGATTTACTAATTAAGAAAAGAAAATAGAAAGTCTAAGAGATGAGATTGATTGTTGTGTCAGATAATTTGGTTTGTGATAGAGATGGAAATGCATCATGTTAAATTCTTACCATTTGAGTTGAGATAAGAGACCATTTTCATTCTCACAATGAGAAACTCATGGGATGTAGGATTTGAAAGGAGTTAGAAGTAGTTGAAAGAGTTGGAGGAAATATAAAATTCGTAAGAAAAAATGAAGGGTTTAGGGTCATTTATAAAGCCGGAAGGAGAAAATGCAAAAAATAGAAGACAATCTCAGAAGATTATTTTAATTATTGGATTGTCATTTGCAAAACGAATTGAATATAGTATCTCAATAACTATTTTAGCTATTCAGAAGCTTTATGCAAAAAGTACATATCCGTAATAGTTATCTAGGTATTGGAAAGTGCGACTAGGCGGGCCATAGTTCAGGTCCACGTCATGCTTGCTTCTATGCAAGTACTCAAGCTCGACTTTGACCTAGCCATGTCCATGCCAAAAAGGGCATGGGGCCCAATTTTACTTGTCCCTGTTTGGCCCAACTCTTAAGCAAGTTCGAGACCATCCAAAACGTGTTTCATGCTAGTCGTGCCTAGCACGACTTACCTCTGTGTCTGGCTGGGTGAGCTGGCGAATGTCATATCTAGTTGTCTTCTCACGATGATACACTCTCTCTAAAAAGCATGGTATATTTATAATTGAACATTTAGATTATTTTAATTATGCAAACATACTTATGAAAATTATAAACCATTTTAATTTTTGGTATTTTATAGAAAACAACATATTTTTACGCAAATATGTTGCCGACATTCTGTTATCCAAATTTCGAATTAGGAAGTTATTATAGTATCAGAGTTAAACACCGATTAGAAAATGTGTAGAGCTAAGTGATGTATAGAATTAAGTACTATATGAAATAAAGTACTACGCAAATATAGTGAGAGACACCTCTTGAATTTGTGGGAGCCATTTTTAAAATCCATAAGGCCACCACTAAAATCCAATATCGTTTGATGAAGTGTTAATGTGTTATTATGTTTTTTTGACAAGGATATCTAATCCTAAGAGAAGGGAGAATGTAATATTCTCAGCTTAAATAATCTTATATCAGTTATGACCTGATGCATGATGCTTATTAAATGATGTATAATACATGAGACTTGCTTGATATGATATTGAGCATGACTTTTAATGAACTATAATTTGATCCATGGCATGTACAATCAAGGAAGTGTGGTGCATAGCATGAGAATAGAAAATCAAGACTAACGTGTGTACATGGTTCAATCACAAGATAATTCTTAATTCTAGTTATTGATTTTGGATATGTGCATGAGCATATGTGGATATGCCATTATATCTTATATAAGTTTGGTATATAATGTATTATTGAATGGGGATGAGGAACTGTCTGATTAACAAGAATTGGATCGTATAAGAAAAATTTGTCGTCATAGTGCAATTAACTTTTATTATTTCCCTACGAATGGTACTGAATCACTGTTTGACAATTTAGTACCCCTATCATGGTACGTCCATTGCTACTTTGTAGAAACGAGTGTAATCTAGTAGTAACTAATGGTGCTATCTTATCTATCATTATAATTTTAATAAATAACATTGTTTAACACTATAGGTATGGGAGCCAAATATGCACATATACTTATATGATACATGCCAATGGTGTTGTCTTATTTATCATTACAATTTTAATAAATAAACTTAGCATGTTGACCAAGACTATGTTACATGATTGCTACTATTTTATAAGTGCAAATTATTATTCATGTTTGCCTATTTTGTAATTTGGCGAATTCATAGATATATCATATTCGTGAACTCATACTTGGTACTAGTTTACTATGCTTGTCTTTTCAATGTATTATTTGCTGAATTTAATCATTTGAATTCTAAACCCACACTTCGTGAATGCGAAATGAGAATATACCCCCGATGGAGAATTCATACTTCATTGACCATAAGAAATAATAGTGACGAGTGATTTGGAACTCTTACATTTTGCTATTCATGTTTCATTCATTACAGGGTACTGCCTCACTTTCTCTTACTGTTTTGATGCATATAATATGATCAATGTGCCTTTCTATGTAATGACTTTTTTTATTTATTTAAAAAGTAGTTTTTTTGGGGTTAATTGGCATGTTATTATATTATGTATCAATAGTTACGATTATTTCAAAATCTTATATATGTAGTGTAAATTTGTGTATTCCAGTAACGCACTCTGTTAGGAAAGTAGGTGTAACGCCCCATTTTTCAGAGGGATACGGAAATAGAGTGCGTTACCAGCGGGCACGTGTAAGTCGACGTGTACGAGACCTATAAGTATGTAAAGCAGAAATAAATGGAATTAAATACTTATCATCTATTAGGATCTTAGAAGTTAGTTTACTGTTATATAAAAAAAAGATATACAAATCTTAGATAAGAAGCAACAAGTACAATACTGATATAAAAGTTGAAAATAAATTCCCAAAGGAGTGATACATACCAAACAAAAAATATAAAATCGAAGGCCTAGAAATCTACTGCTGCTCGGCTTGCTACAGAAAATACGGGTCATGCAATGTTGGATTCTCATTCACATCTTCAGTACCTGAGTATGTGGGGAAATCTCAGGGTCAAACGCGGCAAGTAAAATAATAAGAAGTATGGAGTGTGTAATATAAATAAATAGGTAAAATATAAGTGTGGATATGAAAGTATGCGCATTTGTGGAAATTATTAAATGATCAAGTAACAATATCAAGTAGGGATATACATGCATATCAAGTCTAAGTTAATATCTTATTTTAGTTTATATTTTGAACTAAATGGTGAAGAAATAAACTCGCATCGTGAAAGTACCCGTGCATACCCGGTACCCGGCCAAGATGCTGACATTGAACCAGCCGTGCCACTAAATACTCAAGCAAATACCGATACTGATTATTCGGTCATTCCATAAATATGAACTAAATAAGAGATGATGGCTCAATATCATTCGTGCGTCCCCGCTGATGAACTCCTATTTCGGTTGCGCAACCTATCATAAAGCTTTCACGATACAAATATTTATCCATCCTTTAGTTTTATCATAACCTAAATTTCAAGTTATATTATACGCAAATCAATCCAGAATATGATAAACCAATAATGTCAAGATTATTACATATATATGTCTATTATGTAATCAATACCCGAGTAACAAGCAAGATATGATTCACGTCAAAATTAAGTTAACAGGTAAGTCAGGATCTATGGCATTATCAATATATGTGTATATGCTAATAAGAAAAATCCGATATAATTTCATATATTTTTGTACGAGTAACAAATACGTATATTTCAAGGCTAAGCATGATGAAGCCTAGAATGCTAGAATGAGTATTATGAAAATTAATCATGTATGGAAACCACGCATATACAACTATGAATATAAACGCATATCACATAGGTGGATACTAAGATGTAAGGAGAGAAATCAAATAGGCTCAATACTATTATAACCAATACATTAATAATATATAAAATTTCCAAATTATAGCATGATTTCATAGTATGGAAAGTAGCAAATTTATTAAATCTTATTAATGTATATATATTTCAAGTAAATATGGATTATCATAAAAAGAATTATGACCTAACATAATATCTCGTATAAAAGAAATATTTTAACAATTTAATGTAGAAACTTATTTGAAGCCTTCTCTTTAAAACATGATTATGAATATATATATATATATATATATATATATATATATATATATATATATATATATATATATATATATATATATATATATATATTTATTATAATGGCAAGTGAAAAATGATTTAAAATCATTTCATTATATATGAAGAATTTATATGAAAAATTCAAATGTATATCCAAATATGATGAACATTCATAAAGATAGCTTGTTTATAATTTCAAAATAAAACATATAGTTTAAGAATAGGAAGCCATAAATAAAATCATAAATTTAATATATAAATATAGAGTAGAGTGTAAAAATCATATTTTTATATTTAAAATAATCATAGAGAATTTTGTATAAAAATATCATCCTTCTAAATTTAAACAAATTAAGATTATAAATTGTCTATAAAAGATTTTAGTTATAAAATAAAATAATAAGAGTGAATGTGATTCTACTTGACTTGATGGATTAGGGAAAGTAAAGCTATCTTGAAACTAAAGAATTTCTCCTTCTTCTTCTGTTTCTTATTCTTCTTGAGAGTTGAAGTAAAAAGAGATTAAGAAGAATGAAAAATAAAGGAGAGATATATAATGAGGAGAAGAAATGAAAAGAAATGGAGAAAAAAATATAATAAGACAAATGAAATGTGGGAGTAAGAATGGTTTGTCATGTTTGGTCAAAGGACAAATATGAGACAAAGTAGTTATGAGGCAAGAGGATGGCTTATCATACTTGGCCAAAAGACAAGTATGATAAAAGTAAGGTATGAGCTAGGTAGGTTAGGCTGACTTTTCATCGATATTTTACATTATATTAACTATATTAATATGAGAGCAGGTTTGAGATCCATAATTTGGGGAGATGGGGTATGGGAGGCATGGGTAAATAAAGACAAAATAAGTATATGATAAATACTTACTAATAATAGGTTTTTGGAGTTGTTTATGGTCATAAACTCAAATTAAACTAATCAAAATAAAGTCAAAATAAGAAAAGACTAGTCAAAATATGTGTATGACCCATCGGTGATTAAAATAATATTATTTTAAGTGATTATCTGAAAAATTTTAAGAAAATCACAAAAGATATAGAAAAACGAGACAAACACAATGCATTCATTTTGTGATTAAGATATCAAGAATGTAATTTATGTTGAAATTAGGTTGTTACAGTAGGAATGATAATGAGCTAGTCTAAGAATTAGTTTTTGACCCGCCTATATAAAATCTTGCATAAAAAAATATAAATTTTTTATTTTTTATTAAAAAATTTGAATAGAATGGGCTAAAGGCTGGCATTTGAATATCATTCTAATCTCTATTGGAATATAATTGAAAACGGAAGCGTTACTATTTCTCGCCGATTTAATGCCTCATCTCAATTGACCGAAAACGGAACCGTTACTATTCCTTGCCGATTTAATATCTCATCTCAATTGACCGAAAACGGAACCGTTACTATTCCTTGCCGATTTAATACCTCATCTCAATTGACCGAAAATGGAAGCGCTGCTATTTCTCGCTAATTTAATGTCTCATCCCCATTGACCGAAAACGTAAGCGTTTAGCCAGTTTCTAAAAAAGGAACACAATTCCTGTAAATAAGCGAAAAAGAAGACTATTTGAGCATACAAACAAAACTTTCTTCAGTTATTCCCCAACGTTGGCACAAGCATTTCCTACTCTCCATTCTTCCAATTCTAGCTCTCACAGCCTCAACTTCACTTAAAATTGCTTCATTATCTCCAAGTTGTCTTCTATGATTGTCACAATCCTTTTGAGGGTCCCAAACCCATTCATCACCCCCTTTCGTAGAAGATTAAATCTCATTAAATCGTAATATAAACCTCTTAGGCAGCATATTATGACACTAATCTCATTCATGAACCTCTAACAATCTACTCTAAATCATAAATACTCCCAATATTTTAAAGTCACTAAACGGGAAGGTGCCAAAGTTAGTTTCTAGTAACGCCAACACTTCACATTATGAGCAACCTCACTAGAAAGAAAAGGACAAAACTAAATTCAACCCGCTCAAATCTTTTTCCTTATCCAAGCAATTAATGCCCTTTTTGCTGTTCGTTGAACCTTTTTGTTTTTGAGTTACTTAGTGATCATTTAACCCCCCTAATGGCAGAACCGCCTTTGCTTGATAAAACAAAGCCCCGCCCCGGACTGAACCGAGAAGGCGAGCTCTCTTTCTCTCTCTCACCTCTCCTTCCTCTATTTCTCTCTCCTCGCAAAGCCAAACCGAAGCCCCCCAAAATTTAGAGCCATTCCTAGGGTTTTCGTCTGGAAATTCGAGTCGAGGAGAGGGCGAGTCGGCGATCGCAGCGCGAAAGGGGGGAGCTTGGGGGCGTGAGTAGCCCTAATCTCGGCATGAGATGAGTTGATTTCTTCTGATTTACGCCTTTTTTAAAGTACATTTTGTTTTGATTTTGGTAGCTGGAATCTGTTGATTTGGATTTTGGGGGAGTGATTAGAGGGAAAAGTTTGTTTTTTTTTTAGAATTGGTTGAGATCAGGTTAAATGTGAGCATTTTTTTGAGTGATCAGAGTTTGATGGGCGGGTTGTGATTGAGATCTTTGGTTCATTTTCTCTATTTAGCTCGCATTTTGTAGGCATTTTGGGTTTTTATTGGTAGTTTGGGGAAAAGGCTTTGATTTTGTTTTGGGAATTCAGTTTTTTTTTTTTTTAAATTTAATTTCTTTTTAACCCATTAAAGAAAGGGAACTGGGGGTGTTGTATTTGCTCCCTACTATGGGGATATTCCCTTTCTCTTGATTTATGGCGTGCATGAGCTAGTAATTAGCTCTAAGGAGTGTTGTGCCCCATTTTGAGAAATATTTGTTGATAGTTAGTCTACCATTAATTTCCTAAGCGTGGGAAGGGGGTTCTTGAAGATGGCGGATTTTAGCAAAGATGACACACTTGATATTAAAGAAATGATTATGAGACGGCTGTTTGGAGAGGAGTTCAGAGATCCAGCTGAAGGCAGAATCGAGGGCTCAAAGGTCGAATCTCAAATAATTAAGGAGATTTTCGGTGTAAGGGATGTGGACGATGCAGAAAAAGGCGAAGACACTCATGCAAGGCCATCAATCACCAAGGAGCCGCCCATGGGTCCAGCCCTGGCAAATGGCTCGCCCATGAAAGATTCATCAGAGGAACCATATGAGAGATCAAGGAGTGAAGAAACAAGTGAATTCGAGTCCTGTCAAGAAAGTTCTTCTTCATGTGCAGGATCATCAGCTCGAAATGTGCTTGTGGCACAGGTGGGGTTGTCAGATGCGAAGCATCTGGAACGAGAAAAGAAGGAATCTGACACTTGCTTGCAGCCATCTAAAGTAGTTTTGGATGTACCCATAAAGGATATTCTTTATGAACCGGTGCCATCTACAGTGCATTTGGATCGTGAGGAGGGTCAGGAACATGATTATCCTGATAGTTGTGGTGAGGCCATGGAGTCTAGCCAGGAAGCAGTACCTAGCCGTGTAATTGAACCTCTTGCACCTCTGGAGCTGGGCATCCTATCTACCTGCAGCTTGATAAATAGTCAAGGTGGTACGGATGCTACTGGGCATATAGATGGCAGTTTAGTTTCAAATTACAAATTCAAAGTTCAGCAATCAGAACAAGTCAAGGTTGTTGTGGATGGTAAATCTGTCACCTCTCCAGTTTCCCAGGAGAGTGTTGCTTCGCTGCTTCCCTCAACAAGTGTTCACCTTGCTTCTAAGGAAATTTCTGGTGCAATCATATGCCCAAAACAAAGTACAGAAGAACCTAAAAACTCGAACACTGTTGATGATGCGATTTTATTGAAGAGGCCACTAAATTGGGAGCTGCGCAGCCGCCTCGAATCATATGCACACAGTCTTCTTAGAGATGCAGGTTGGAAGATTGAGAGTCGCCAAAGGAATGGCAGGTGTAAGCCGGCTTATTTTTTCATCAACACCGAAGAAAGGTTTGCTAACAAAGCACTCACGGTAGCTTGGAAGGCATGTGGTAAGAAATTATTGGCTTCTGCAGAAGAAAAGCAACTGGATGAAAATGGACGAGAGTGGTGGGATGTTGACAGCTTTTGGAGGGACATGATAGAAACAATGGAATATCTCGATAAGGAGGCTCATAACACAGAAAGCTCTGTATCTCTATTGCACAGATGGCAGCTTCTTGATCCTTTTATGGCCATAGTATGGATCGATAAAAAGGTTGGAGCTCTCAAAGCAGGAAAGGGACTGAAAGCCATACAAAGTACAACTTTCGTTCTAGGTGAGAGCAGAAGGATGATCTCAGAGGAAATGACTATGGGTGGCTCTGGCAACAGTGCTGGAGACTTGCAAAAAAAAGGCTTCCACAATAAGTTCTCGCACATGGGATCCACAGGCTTAGGAAGTCAGCTGATGAGATCAAATAGATCGTCCAGTAAATCTACATTTGTACAGAGTGGGCCAGACTTGCCAAGCTCTGGTCCTTTTGAGAATAAAAATCTGTGCGTTGTTGAGGAGACTCCAAGTTTAGGTGCAGATGGTAATTGTGGGCAAATGAATATGCAGTCAGAAGTGCAGTATACAGCTGATCAGGCTAGTCAACCCGAGGGGAATATTGTTTCTAGCATCATTAATAACTTGAGTTGCAAATCGGTCTACCAGGGATTCAGCTTAGCTCCTGAAGAAGGTGCTACTGTTGCTGGGAAGATGGTGGCTTCTAAGACAACAAAATCAGAACCAAAACAAATAGCTGCTGCACTGAGAGATGGTTCTGCCAAGAAGGCATGCAAGAAGTCCAAGAAGATATCAGAAATTGGAGCAACTGAAGAAATTAGCAAGGACATGAACTTGAAGGTACGTGATGGTAGTTACAGAGAGGACATTGTTTCTAGCATGGATTACCAGGGTGATGAGCAGCTTGACCTTGTATGCCCCCAGAGAGAGACCGCTAGCCTGGTATCGGAGCGGAGTCCAAAATGCTTACGGCAGGGGGAGCTTTTCAGGAAGCAGACAAGCAGTGTTCACCATACTTCGAGATTTGTGGACATAAATGTATCTGAAAATGCAAAGACTCTCTTGAAGCCTTTACCAGGAACCCAATCAGTCAGGAAATCTGGCAAGAGGAAAGGAGATTTAGTTCCTCAAGAGGATGATCAAGGAAATGCTTTATCTGAAGGAGATACAGAAAACCATAAGTCATCATCAAGGGACCATAAATCAAGGAGGTTGTCATCAAATGAATCCAGTTCTGTAAGCTCAAAGAAGCACAAAGTGGCACCTGAGTTCAACATGGCCTATGACCACCTTGCTGATTCCAAGGTCACAAGTTCTGCAGATAATGGGAATGTTCCTAAAGAAATCGATAGTGAGGATATCGTTTTGAGTACTGCCAGTGGCGTTTCTCCTGAATGTGGAAGTAACCAAGAACCCGTCAAGGGTAATAAGTTTGAAGATAATAAGAAAAAGGGAGAGAAGAAGCTCCCCAGACGCCGCATCAATGACAACGACCTTCTGATCTCTGCTCTTATAAACATTAAAAATGCTGACTCTTGTAGTAAAAAGGTTTTTCCAAAATCAAGGGCCAGTCAATTAAAGGCGCCAAGACAGCCGATGAATTCAAAATGCAGTTCTAAGTTGATTCCACGTGCTCGTAGAGATGGGGTTGTAGATGCGAGAATTCCTAGGAGAATAACCTTGGCAAGAAGAACTGTGCTTTGCTGGTTGATTGAGATGAACGTTCTATCTCTGAAAGATGTCATCCAATGTAGGCATCCAAGGAACGATGCTGTGCTGAAGGATGGTTGGGTGACTGAGGAAGGGATTCTCTGTCAATGCTGTACCCAGATATTTTCTTTATCTGAATTCAAGGCACATGCAGGTTTGAAGCAACAGAGACCTTCCATGAATCTTTTTGTGCAGTCTGGCAAATCATTTGTCGTGTGCCAGTTTGAGGCTTGGTCTTCTGAACTCAAGAAGCGGAAAAACATTTCACAAGTTAAGGGAGCTAATGAGAAAGATGAAAATGATGATACTTGTGGACTTTGTGGTGATGGAGGTGATCTAATATGTTGCGACAACTGCCCTTCTACTTATCATCAAACGTGCTTGTCCATAGAGGTATGTTCTTAGCAAAGATCCACATTTTCTTCCAATCTACATACTTTTATCATGTTTAAATATGCCTCTGTATGCAATAATTATGCACTTCTATGACATGCAATATTCATTTAAGATTTTTCACTACTTAGCAAATAATCTGTCATGCTTTCCGTTGGTTGTGATGTCATCGGTTATGGTTATTCTTCCACCACAAAGAAATGGAGTAAAAGAAAAAAAAAATTGAAATTATTATTCTTCCATTACAAAGGAAAAAGATGACAAAGAAGTAGAGTATGGTATGTCACATGTTTTAGGAAAAGGGAAACAAATATAGGGAACTATCCCATCAGTTTCATTCCTATTGCAATGTGACAGTCTGTGGATGTTCTAGTCCACAATTGGTTTTGCATAACCTCGAGCATGGGATTCCTCTTATTCTCCTCTTATTCTATCTTGTTAACATAAATAACCAGGAGTTAGTAACTGTGCTTCTTTTTTCATCTTCTTTGATTTGAACTTAGCTCCTTTAGTGAGGAACAAGATAGCGAGGTTCCTATTTCCTTTGTATTTATGTCTGTCTTCTACAAATAGTCTAGTTTAAGGTAGGAGTCTTAAATGAAGAAAACTACAGTATGAGGATACAGAGCCATATTAGATTCTGGAGCTATCAATTGGCTGGTTCAATATAATCCTGGCTTTTCTCTTATGCAAGATGTAGCAAGAATTTCCTATAATCTACAGAGATTTTAAATTTCCTCTCATTTAAAGGCTTGGGCTAGTGAATTGATGTATTTACTGCTTCCCTCCTAGTTTGAGACTTTAGTTATAGATTCAATAGAAACCCAAATTGAATAATTTAAGTAAATTTTTTTGGTGGTTAACAGCCAGTTTAAATATAAATAACTTGAGTTCAAGTTCTCTTTTTGGGCTTATTGTTCACTTTTTTGGGAGTGCCATAAGGAGATGCACACCCTTATCATGTCCTTGATAGTGAATTAACAAGTCCAGGAATGCAGATTCTTTTTTTATTCATCACAAACAGATATATTATTTACTATTTTGGATTTATTTTGCTAGATTAACTGGTGAAGGAATTCATTCCTATTTATGTATGGGAAATGCCATTCCAATAGGTAAAGAGTCCCACAATGTAATGTCATTTTTTGGAGGGGTTGTTTTAAACTCTCCTTTTTCTCCATACACCCTGCCTTATATCTTTTCCTGACCCTCTTCAAACCTGATCCAGGTTCTCTTTATCGGAATCAATATTTTCTGTCGAATTTTGCTTATATAAGTCTGTATTCTGCAATAACCATTCAGCAAGTAGCATTATGCACTGAAATCCTTATCTAACCCCCAATTCATGGCGACCTTTGTGGTTTGGACAACAATGCACCACTTGAGGATTGTTTGGTTTAACTAGCCCTCCTGATGATTGGACAAGAACGGCCAAGAATCCCACTTTCAATATAGTCAAGAAAAGACAAGAATTCTATGAATGTGTTGTAACCCTTCCTCAGGACTAGCTAAGAGGAATACTAGGAGAAAAGGAGACAATGCCAATACCTCCGTTATTTTAAGGCTGATTCAAACATCCCTCTTATTCAGAGTTTTACAAAGAAAATGAAGTCAATTTCTTCTTTTACTCCATGTTTTTAAAATTTCATTTGTTTGTATATTGACTTTCTGTTGTTGAGATCTTAACTAGCAAAAAAGAATTCATGCTGCAAGGTCAAACAATGATACCTTGAAGTGTACAACCCATGATATAAGGCCGAACTATCACACTGACTGGAAGTTTACATTGCACTCTGAGCATCTCTTCTTCTTAGCAGAAATGTTTTCCCTGTAGAAAGGTAGTGTGGTCATTATAAAAAAACATGATATCGGATATATCTTTAACATCTACTAGGTCTAGGCAACTGGTATAAGTTATACTTAGATGAAGTTTCTAAGCAGTGAGCATCCCATTTTTGAGACAGTTGGCAGGGGCATCAATATTTCTTTCACAGAGATGATCGGCTATTGCATACAGCAGGTAGTAGTGAGTATTATGTAAATGTAGTATATTATTGCTCTCCAGGAGCTTAACATTTTTCTCTTTAGGTGATGGTTCAAGTTATTGTTACAGCTATTGTATTCCCATGTGATCCACATCATTCATTTCTGTTAACAATATTGTTTTGTAAATTAAAAATTTGCATGTGTCTAATCATTGAATCAAAAAAACCAAATAGTTTAAGTTGATTTTAGCTTGTGGATTTTGGACTTAAAGTCAGTGATTGTTTTATCTGACAATTTTTTCTTATTGGATTCAGGATCTACCAGACGGCAACTGGTACTGTGCAAATTGCGTTTGTGTTATATGTAGAGGTTTGGCTAATGGAAAGGAGACCTCTAATTCCTTGGCTGTGCTAGAATGCGCGCAATGTGAACTCAAATGTAACCATTTGACCCTTTAACTTAGCATCTCTCTCTCTCTCTCTCTCTCTCTCTCTCTCTCTCTGGTTATTCTTTGTTGAGTGGTAGAACTCATAGTTGGCGCTTGTATCCAAGCAGTTCTACATGTGCTACACCACTCTTTTTTTTCCTCTTCTTTTTCTGTGACTGTTGAAGTTGTTAAAATCATGTTCCATGACACAGTAAACTAGAAAGTTTACTTGGCAGAGTATTCCTTCCATAGAACTTAATGGTTTTCTTCTATGTGACAGATGTATAATGAGGACAATAAATGTTCAGCTTCTTCTTTACTATATATTTTTGGACAAAATCTTATACTCTTAATATTGTCATAACAGATCATAGTACATGCTTCACTGGAAAAGTTGCGAGTCAGGGGGGGACAGGATCTGGTGCCTGGTTGTGTGGAGAAAGTTGTGAGGAGGTATGCTTTTATATGTTTTCTTTCCCATGTTAAACGTGAATTTGCTAGATTAGAATGAAACCTTCATGTTCTTTCGTAAAACTCTGTCTCAAATGAACCAACATGAAAAACAAATGAACCGATTCTTATCCTAGTCTAATTCAGTTGAAATCTGTCTTTGTAACCATTTTTTTTCTGCTCCTTATTATAGTTTTAATTGTAGTATCATTTATGTTGCCTAAATTCTTATGTGGCTACTAATTGTCTCATCTCATGTATTATTATATATGTGGTTACAGAGACTCCAAGCTTATCTGGATTTTTATTAGTGAAGAATTATGGTTTATTGGAAATATTCTCAAAATTCTAAAAATGATTTTTATAAATGAGAAATTGTGGTTTGATTGTGAAGAACCTCAAAATCCCTGAGTCCAAACTAAAAGAGTCAAAGCATCATTTATTTTTTCGGCATATAATGATATGATTAGTTACACATGCTTGTTAAAAAAACCACTAGAATGTAGTTATGGATGTCAATCAGTTGCATCTAGAGTCCTTTTGAATACATCTTTTTTGCGATGTAACTTGGGCTCTTAAGATATAGCTCCATACGTGAAGTAATATTGTGGTTTGGGTCTCTGCCTGTATTTTAAGTTTCATAGAAAGCACATTTTTCCTTCAATCTAGAACCATGCTTGGTGTATTATGTATTTGCATCCACAGAAACATGGGAGGGAGATCGTGATATGCAGTTGATATATTTTTGTTCATTTTGCAATCGCTTGGTTCTTGCTAGGTGTTCTAGAATTACATGGTCTTTTGTCCATAATTATCTTAGTCCATGAGATTGATGAACACTGTGGGCCATCTATAATTGTATCCAATTGGTTAATAAGAATTTGAGTTCAATGGAATCAATATCTTAGTCATTTTCCTTTTTGCTTAGAGGACTTCAGGTAAAATTCTTGGCATGATTGAGTAAGTTTTTAATTGTAATCAACCAAATGCCTTTTTAAATGACCTGTTCTAGTTCCCTTATAGAAGGAATAGTCTTGGGCAATGCTTAAATCTAGTTTTTCTAACACCATCCTTCATTTATTTTTCAAAATAATTCCAAATATCAGATTTGGAAGCTCTAGAGGAGATGATTACAGCTACAAAGGGATTGGAAAGTGTAGATTCAGTGTGTTCTTGTGGCAAATTAGATGAAGCAATGTATTTGTGTGATTGTGCAAATGGAACTTGTGGTGTTTGTTCTAATGGATCATGCAAAAAAAAAAAATTCATCCATTGTTAAAAAGGAGAAAAACTACCCGCAGCCTGAGAAGAAGCGCCGGATGAGTAGGGATCCTTCGTAAAAAATCATGAAAAAAAATCTGAATTAACTCTTGCAAAAAAAAAAAAAACATGTACCTCAATGTTGCAAGTCGGAATGAAAGCTTGAAAGTTGAGATAAACTTCTAAAGAGAGGAGGGAGGATCGGAGAGTTGAGCTTACTTTTTGAGGGAGGAAGCTTGCTTCTTGTTGTAATTTGAGGGACGAAGAGCTTGAATCTTGATGAATGATGAGTGTTTGGATTTTGCCTTTAGGAGAGTGAGAGTTGTTAAATGTAGATTTTTGTTGAGTTAGAAATTTATAGAGATTAGAGAGATGAATAGAGTTGTAAGTTATTTGTGTGTTGTATGGAAAAATGAATTTGGATTAATGAGGAGGTATTTATAGATGGGAAGGAGAAGTTTTTTGCAAAAAATTGCAAAAACCGCCCCAACGGCCATTTTGACCATTGAGATTGTTTTTTGCAATTTTTTTTGCAAAAAACCCCCCAATAGCTAGTTTATTTCCATCTGGGGGGTTTTCTAATAAAAAAGTTGCAAATTCCTCTCAAATTTGACCAGCAACGGCTCTAAGGGCCGTTGTTGTTAAATGCGTGCCAGGTTGTGCCCAGTATGTCCCGGGCTGCAAGCCTGAGCGGCATGGCTTAGTCGTGCCGGAGCCATGCCAAGATGCCCGGCCCGGCCTGGCCCGACATGGCATTGGCGAGCTTTGCTATGCCGAGCATGTCAACCGGCCACTCGGCCCATTTGCCACTCTTATCTCCATGTTCTGAAGAGGCCATCTAGGAGAGAATTGCTATTTATGGTATGAATACTTGCGCAGCGGAGTCCAACAAAGATATTTTTAAAAAAGACATCATCCTCAAAAGTTTCCATCATCATACTAAGATTCCACTTTCAGATAAAACTTTATTAACTGGCCTTTTGATGTCATGACTGAAGCATTGTGTGATTCCCTCTGCTCTAAAGGAAGCCATAGCAATTGGTGTTGTTTAGCCTTCGGTACTTCTAGCTTATGGATGACCTCAAAAATTTGCTCCCAGTTATGGTCTGCATCTTTCAGAGTGGATTAAGGGTTTTACCTAACAATTATGCAACGTGAAGACTATTGAAGGTAAGGATGGAACTACGAGAATGAGGATATCAAATCCTCATGTCGAGCTTCATACACATATTTCATGGCTTGGTTCGTATTCTTCATTGATAACTCCCATTCATTATGTCGCGGATTGTACTGCACCAGTGGTAGAACAACATGAATGCTCTTCATGGCAAGGGAAGTATATGGCTATGGTTCACAAAATCCTTTGACATCACAATAAGCTTTTTCTTCTTTAGATGCTTCCCATATTTCCTCAATGCTGATTATGACAAGGAGTTCACTGTCTCGCCTAGTCCCATCATTTTTTTTTATCATATGATGCTTCTGGAGGCTCATTAACATCAGAACGGACACTTGGTGTTCAGACATGAGAATCTTTGCTATCTGGAGTCATATCTCCTGAGTTAATTTGCTTGCCATTTCGAATTTGATCAACAGTATATTGAGAATCCAAACTCTCAGTTGAATTATGATGGAAATCTCTTTGAGAGAGCAAGAGCTTGGTATCACGTTATTCGAGGATGCACATTTGCACTCTTTAGCCTACCGCAAGGGACTCTAACTTATGTACTTTCAATTTCTGTAGCTAGTACCACATTGCAATTTCTATCGTCTCGGACTATAACATTATTAGTTATTGCATTAAAGCAATGTTCTAAAATGCGTTTTCAGTATGAGTGCGGTCGAGAACCGCATAACGCATAATCGGATTACGCGCCGATTATGCGGATTACGCGGAATTATGCGGAATATTAATATTTTAATACATATTAATATAATAATTATAAAAATAGATATATTAAGTGCTATAAAACTCTAAAAAATTATAAATAATAACTGTAAGCATGTAAAATGAAGATAAATTGGCTATAATCCAATTACAAATTAGAAAATTACAAGATGCATGTACAAAATTACAAATTACAATGAACATATGACAATAATCCACATATTGCTAATACAAGATATGTGTATGATAAGTTTCAGTTCGGAGACTTGTGAAATTTCAAAAATTCAAGATGCATGTACGGTTTGGATACAAAAATAATCTAGTATTAAAGAAATTAAAATTGATCATAAAAACTTGTGTTCACATAAATTTGAAAAATTGTTCAGCAATTACTGCACATACATACTAATAATCAAGTATAAATAGAAATTAAATTGCTAATCAAGTCACTAAACTGTACATTACTCATCAGTAACTAAATTCAACAAATTTTAAGCAAGATTCAACTTTTTTATCAAAAGAAACTCCCCTAAAAGTTTGTGCTGTAGATATATTTCAAAAAAATTCAGCTATTATTTCAAATTATTGATATTTGTGCTGCAGAAGTGGTGTGGTCATCGATGAAGGTGAAGAACAAAAAACAAAAAATCGGCTAATGGAGATGAAGAATAAAAATAATGCAGTGGCTGAATCTCTCCCTTTTTTCAAAATAACTCAAACCCTAAATTCTACTCAGTTAATACAAAAATTGTCTCAACTCATTTTCCACAAATAAAACCCTAGCCCTAATTTTTCCGAATATTTTCTTTCACGAAAAAATTCAAATCCTAAAATCAACTCAGTTTACTCAAAATAATCATAAAAAATATTCAAGAAGAATAATACAAAAAAAAAATCATCGAAACCCTAAAAAGATTCAAAATCTTAACTGAAAAAAAAATTACCTGCACTATTGCCGCTGCCACCGGAGAGCTCGCCTTGAGGACCGCAGTCGCCAGAGGAGATGTCGTCGGGTCGCCGGTGAGATTGGAAGGGGGAAGGGGCGATCAGAGAATTAGGGTTTTTTTTTTCCGCTGGACTCGGGAGCTTCGATTCGGGAGAATTTGGGAATCATCGAATCAAAGAGGAAGGGAAATAAGTAATGGATTGCAGGTATGGGTCGGGTTTTGGGTGCGGGTCGGCGAAATTTTAACGTTCGAAACCTGATAACCCGTTTGTCTGCATAATTGGACGCATTCTTCTTTTTCTACGCGTTTCGGTGGCGAAGACGCCTATGCGGGGGCATATGCGCCTGCATAGAGCGTTTTTTAGAACACTGCATTAAAGAGATCAAGTCCTTGTACTTCAAGGAGTTTGGAAGCACCAAACTACCAGAATGGGTTAATTTGGATAAAGTGAATGGGCAAAATTTGGATTCATTTCATGCCGTTGTTGATGAATTGGAGCCCACTGAAGCGGAGGCCGCCGAAGAATTTGGCTATGATTCCGAGGACGAGCCATCTAAAAAAGCTGAACCAGCTCGACATATATAAGCTGTTATCTCTAAATGCCCCATGGTTTTTTCTACAACCAAGAAAGGAAAGAAGAGGGCACGACATGATTCTAAGGTATTAATTGTCTCAAAGGAGGTTTTGGCTCAAAATGGTGCAAAATTATTGGCTACCACTTTTGAGACAACTCCTGATAATGATGAATTTGAAGAACTCTTCTCGAATATCGGGTCAATTTTGCAAAGAAGGGTCGAAAGTCTAGCCTAGTTATCCAGATCGAACCTCCGCTGAATTTGCAACTACCCAGAGATTGCTCCCTCAATTGAATCCATTCAAGTTATAGGCTAAGAAGGAGCAACTGATGCTTTCTAGGGCTGCTTCACCAACAAGTCCAACCATTGGACTTGTGAGGACAAGTGAGTCTAGATGTTACTTTAAAAATAATGCCTTCTTTTTCTTTCAGATTCATCTAACTTGTTTTCTTTTATTACAGATGTTGAAACCATAACTGTTGAACTTCCTTCAACAACACCCTTCGATGCATCTAAGGAGCTCAATTGTTCGAGTGATGAATTGGACTTTCCACCATCCCTGATTAGAGCAAGTTCAGTCACTTGACTCTCGAGGAGCTTGCTACCATCCTTTCTTCAGCTGAAGAAACTTTATCAATTCCTCCTACTTCTATAAATGGTATAGTGTTTTAACTTTTCACTCATAAGAGTCTTTTCTTTGATTATTTCTGTCACCTTTTGTTTATTCCTTTGAAGGGTTAGAAGTTTCTTCTTTAGAAACTTCGGTGGTTGCTTTTTAATCAGCACCACTTAAAACAACTGCGTTTGTGAGCATTATGTGGTGGTTGAGGAAATTCTCGCATCATCTGATGTTGTAGTGACAATTCCGACCACCTCTTTTATCGTATCAATGTTTGCTATGCTATCCTTGGAAGCTTCAATTCAAGTGTGAGGTGCTCGTGGCCACATCTTTCGATAGGGCTTTCTTCCATATTATCTCTCTAGCTCCCCATACTTTTCTGCAATCGGAGTGGGGACTTCGAGCATCTCTTCCGCAACTGCTCCATTGGTGGAGATCGAGGTTGCGACATGAAGTTTAGCCATACCATCCAGTTCACTTGAAGATATTTCAAAGCCTAAGGATATGACCGAAGTTTTGATTCAGTATACTATAGGTGACTTTCTTTTTTGGAAATTCAGCATATTATAGGAGACTTTCTTTCCTTGACCATTGTACAACTCTAATCCTAAGAGGAAGTTCTTCTGATTCCGTTGAAAATTTGCTAAACAAATATTTGGTGTGTGTAAAAGAAGTTAGTGATTTTGAACGAGTTGCGCCCTATTATATTCGTGGTGGCGACTACGACGGTCATCATCGACTTGGAAGTTATAGTTGAAAAGTGTGATGATGGTGCTCCACCGAGCCTCTGTATTCGCACCTTAGTTTTGAGAGAGCAGGACAACAGACTGTGGCTTCTGTAAATCCTCAGCTTTATGGAGTTCTATTCCAATAAGGAATATTAGTGGTGTGATTTCTTTACGACTAAAAACTAAATTCAGTGCTGGAAATCTTGTTGACCCATATGGAAATGGTGGTATCCAGAACTATAGACTTCCAAATACATTAGTTGGAAGGTTTTCCCCCATTTGTTGGCGTTATGGTGACAACGTTCGAGGATTGCATATGGTGGTCTTAAGAGTGATATTTCTTCAAGTATCTCCCATTAATCGACCTTATAAGCTTGTCTCTATCTTGATTGACGTGTAGTCCTGACGAACGGGCCGGGCGGCCCGTTGGGCACGCCCGGCCCGGCACATGCCGGGCACGTGGCACGCCCGGCCTCGGCCCGGGCACGGCCCGGGCTGAGGTGGCGGGCCGTGCCGTGTCGGGCACGTGCCCGACACGGCACGGCCCGCCACCTCAGCCCGGGCCGTGCCCGGGCCGAGGCCGGGCGTGCCGGCGGCACGCCTAGGCACGGCGTGCCGGGCCGTGCCTGGCACGGTCCAGGCACGGGCCGGCACGTCGAAATTTTTTTTTTTTTTTTTTTTTTTAAATATGACCGTTGGGGGTGTTTGGGGGGGGTTTTTGCATTTTTGTTTTGCAAATAACCCCCCAACGGCTATTTTTATAGCCGTTGGGGGGTTTCTTGCAAAAACAATTTGCAGATTTCTCCCCCAACGGTCAAAATAGCCGTTGGGGAGGGGTTTGTAAATTTTTTTTACAAATTAAACCTTTTCTTCATCTATAAATACCTCAATATCTCTTCTATTACCATTCATCATTCTTATACACTAAATTCATTCTAAAAAATCTCCTAAAATCTTTATTTCTCAAGAAGTCTCAAGCAAAAGAAGTAGTAAGTTTCAATCAAGTGATCAAGAAGTCTCAAGCAAGCAAGTCTCCCAAACAAGATCCAAGCAAGTTTTCTCATTGAAGCAAGGTTTTTTTCGCTATTTCGGTTTCCAGCTTCATCTCTCTAACTAGGTATTTATAATTTAAAGTTTTTTTGAGAATTTTAATTAGTTATTTTTGGGATTTTATTAAAATGGATCCACACTCGTCTGGCGCTTCTTGCTCTCAAGCCACGGGTTCTTTTACTCCCTTTTTAACTGATGAAGAATATCAAAATCTATGTCAACCCTTAGAACAACCTCCTCAAGTACCATTTTTTGTATCTCAGGAAGAAACAACTAATACAACCATACCCGAAACACAAACTACCGCATCTACTAGGGCTGTTAGATCAGACATATGGAAACATTTTGAAAAAATAACAGAAAACAATGTTAGGAAAGCTAAGTGTAAACACTGTCATAAAATTTATTCGTTTCCTGTAGGTAGCGGAACGGGTCATCTTAAAAGACACGTAGAAAAAAATCACCCACCAAATATACCACATCAAACACAAATAAGCACATTAGGTGGATCATTAGGTATACGTAAATATGATCCAATTAAAACAAGAGAAAATTTAGCAAGATTTATAATACATGACGAACAATCATTTACTTTTTCGGAAAATCGCAAATTTGAAAGATTTTGTAAATCATCATTTACTAACGAATTTAAAAAAGTCCCACGTTCAACATCTACATCTGATATGTTCAAACTATATAAAGAGCAGATGGACACTTTAATAGCTATTTTTTCTTCTTTAATTTTTAGAGTTGCAATAACTGCAGATAGTTGGGAAGTTAGAAATATGACTCATTATTTATGCATGACGGCACACTATATAGATCAAGAATGGTGCATACAGAAAAGAATAATAGGGTTTAGGGTATTTGAATTTCCTCACAATGCACAAAATTTATCACAAACCATGCTAAATGTATTTTCAGCTTTTGGAATAGACAATAAAATATTTACTATTTCTTTGGATAATACTTCTGAAAATACGGTTGCAATTAGAATTCTTAAAAATTATACAAAACCAATTCTAGATGGAAAATTATTCCACGTTAGGTGTATTTGCCACATACTAAACTTATGCGTTCAAGATGGATTAAAAATAGTAAATGATTCACTAATGAAACTTAGGTATACATTACTTTTTATTAAAGATAGTGGGCCAAGAAGACAAATATTTAAACAAATATGTAAAAATATGAAAATATCACCTAGAATTGTACCTATAGATGTTAGAAAAAGATGGAATTCTACATATAAAATATTAAACATAGCTATTGAGTATAAAAATGTAATAAATGCTTTTAATGAAATGGAGACACCAATGTATAGTTTAGATAATAATGAATGGCACCAGTTGCATTGCATTTCTAAGTTTTTAGGCAAATTTGAAGATGCATCTAGAGTACTGTCAGGAAGTTATTACCCAACTACACACATTGCATTATATTATTTAACCGAAATTACTTCGGTTTTTAATGAATGTAGAAACCACTCTATACTTGAAAGTATTGTTCGACCTATGGAAATTAAATTAAATAAATATTTTAAAGATTTTCCATACTTAATATATTTGCAACTGTTATGGATCCCCGTTGCAAGTTAGATGGACTTGAAATATTAATAGATTTATTTTATACAAATATGTCTTATGAAAATAATGTGAGGGATTTACTTAATGATATTAAAACATGTTTAGATATTATGTATAAAACTTATGAAGATATGTATGGTGTGCCAACACAAACTACAAATGAACCATCTACTAGGGAAATTCGTAATCCAATAATATCATCTCTATTTAACAGAAAAAAGCCAAGACAAAGTAGTACATATTTTAATGAATTACATTATTATTTAGAGAGAGCTAGTTATGAAGATAACGCATCTCCTGAAAAGTATGAATCCTTTGATATTTTGGCATGGTGGAAATCACAGGAAAAAACATATCCCGTGCTTTCCAACATGGCCCGTGATCTACTAACTCCTCCAGTGTCTACTGTAGCATCGGAGTCTGCTTTTAGCGCAGGTGGTAGAGTGCTCATGTACTTGAGAATCTCAATGGCGTCGGACACATTGGAGATGTGTGTCTGCTTGAAGGATTGGTACGACGCAGAAGACAGGGAACAAGGCTTGACTAATGAAGAAGATGTACTAGAGATCTTAGATTTACCGGAAGAAAATGAAGATTGATTAAAAATATTTAAATTTGTAAGGATATTCATGTATTTTCAATTTTTTTTTTTTAACTTATAAATCTCTTAAAAAATATATTAAGAACAAGTTGAGGGTGACGGCTAGGGTCCTCTCCCCTCTGTTCGGGCTTTGTATAATTTCTAAAGAGATTTATAGAGTAATTACATAAATGTAATTTGATTATATATAATATAACAAAGGTTTTTATCATATGATATAACTTCCCCCCCATTTTTTTTTTTTTTTTTTGTTTTTTAAAAAAACCGGGCCGGCCCGCCTCGGGCCGGGCACGGCACGGGCCTGCCGTGCCGTGCCGGCGGGCCGAGGCGGGCCGGCCCCATGGCCACCGTGCCGTGCCGGTGGCACGGGCCCGGGCCGGCCCGGGCCAGGCCCGACCCATTAGTCAGGTCTATTGACGTGCCTATATGCCTCGTTTAAATAGACGATCTCACTAACAAAAGGTCCCTCCCATTTTGGTTCCCTTAGTCTTACGTGTAATGACCATGGGCTGTCTCACTCCCAAAACCAAGTCACCTTTCATGAAAGTGCATTCTTAAACTTTATTATTGAACGCCTTCGATGTACAAGCTTGATAGAGTTCAATATGCTATTGATTTCTTACTCGTTTATCATCTAACGCTTCTAAGTCTTGAAGCCATTGTTGATGATTTTCTTCTGTCGTTATCGTTGTTGCCAGAGCAATTCTTGATGGGATATGAATTTTCAAGGGAAGGACAATGTCTGACCCATACACCAAGGAAAATGATATAGCCTTTGTGGGTGTTCTTATCGTTGTTTGTTATGCCCAAAGACACTCTCCAAGCTAACCATCCAAGTCGCATTGGTTTGATACGAACTTTTTGAGAAGCTTTACAATGGTTTTGTTAAAAATTTCTGTCAACCCATTAGCTGCAGGATTGTATACTGTAGATGCCACATTCTGTATTATGAATTCGTTACATAACATAGAGAACGTTTTACTAGCAAATTGTGGTTCATTGTTATGGACAATTCTTTTTGGCACCCAAAGTCGTAAATAAAATGGTGTTCGATGAATTTTATCATATCGATTGCCTTGACTTCTGTCAAAGGAAAGCTTCGGCCTTTTTGGAGAAGTAATCGATTATGACTAAGATAAATCGATGTCCTTTTGCAGATGATGGAGAAATTGGGCCATTGATGTTCATCCGACGCATCTTGAAAGACCAAGATGCCACTGTTGGATGTAGATGTTTTGGTGGTTGATGTAGGAAATTAGCATCAACTTGACATGCTCAACATCTCCTTGCATAAGCAATTGCATCTGAGATCATTTATGGCCAGTAATAGCCAAGTCTTTGAAGTTGGTCTCAGAGTTTTGGACCAGGTTGATGAGCTTCACGCATGCCAATGTGGGCTTTTTTAGTGCTTCTTATGTTTCTTTTTTTGAAAGACTTTGAAGCAAAATTCCATCATATAATTTTCAGTATAATGTTTGCACAGCGGAATCATAATACAATCGGGGTGCTTTCCTTCTAATAGATGCTGCATCTTTTGAATCCCTGGGAAGTATGGCATGTAAGATATAATCAATGTCAAGAAAATGTCAATCTCGCAGTTCGGTTTTTGCTTCAGATTTGTGCATTTCATTGGCCTCAAGCTTATAAATATGCACTTCCTCGGCTTCAAGCTCGTATTTTGGGCAAAAGAGATCTTTGCTTCTCACTATGACACGCTTGCTTGATTTTGCTAGTAGTGCCAAGATAGCCGTCTAAGAAGCTAATGAATATGCATAGTTGTTTTTGTGGTATGGCACATGATTAATGTTAAAAATTATCAGCTAATCTGGTTTTGTCACCTGATAATAAGGTATATTGTCATCATGCTTGACCTCATATTCTCGTTTATCTAGTTGATGACAAGCTTAAAATCTCCATAAGCTTCCATGTATTTTACACCCAGTTGCGTAGCAGTTTATATTTCAATATGGAGAGTATTGTGTTCTGCTACATTACTAAAACATGGTTCAGTCAATAAGTATGCTTGTGGGATAATGCGTTTTTACCATCAAAGAATAATTGCCATACTTGTTCATCTGAACCCATAGTTGCTTCATCTGCTTTATCCGGGATATGTTCATATAGTTAGAAGATTCTGGAATTGGATGCTCCGCCAAAAAGTTAGCTATAGTCTACCCTTTGATAGCTTTTTGTGGGTGTCTAGTGCATGCCATACTGTGATAGTAATATGGCCCAATTGGCTAACTTGGAATTAAGGAAACCCAGTTTGGTCATGAGTATACTTAATAGATTAACCTTTGAATTGACGTGGATAGTCTGTCCTACTAAATACTGTCACATTTTTTAAATTGCAAATACTAGTGCAAGACATTCATTCTCAACGGGGTTACATCAATGTTCAACATCGACTATCATTCTACTCAAATAGTGGATTGCATATTCATGATCAAACTCATTATTATGAGCAAGTAGGGCTCCTCACAAGTGATTCATTGCTCTTGCTACATCAAGAATGGTTTTCTTGATACCTGAGCAACTAGGATGGGAAACTTGGTGAGATATTCTTTAATCTTTTCAAAGGCCTTTTGACAAGCATCATCCGATACTCCTTTCTTCATTAGTCTGGTGAATGGTTAGCAGTGTCCCGACAGCTTTGAGATGAATATTCAAATATGTACTAATCTCCCTTAGAACCCTTTGAGTTCTTAAAGATTTCTCAGAGGTTGCATGTCTTGAATAGCTTTTATTTTGTCTGAATCGAGGTGAATTCTTTTGGATGTAAACCCAACAAATTTATCGCTGGAAACTCCCAAGTCGGAACTCCCAAGTCGGGTTTGGTTGGATTAATGATCAATTGGTCTTTCTGCATTATGTCAAATTTTGAGGTGATCTCTTTTGTTGTGACTTTTGATCACAAGATCAATGTTGAAAAAATGCGTTATATAACGCGTTACGTAACGTAGCGAGCACATTTCGCTCCGTAACAAGCCGAAATAACGCAATGCATCGGAGCGTCCGTTATTTTCAAAATAACGTACGTTATAACGCGTTATTTCAGAACGCGTTATAACGTGCATTATATCCCGATCCTTATCGAACCGCATCCACGACCCGAAACCCGTTTTTAAAACCCGAAACCCATTAAAACCCTCCTAAATATCCCGATCTGCCCTAAATTCCTCCCCATTTTTCTCTCTCCCCTCTGCCATAATCCGTCCCCCGATGCCCTAATCCGGTCTCTCTCGCTCTCGCCCTCCGGTCTCTCTCGCTCTCGCCCTCTCCCGATAACTCTCTCCCCTCTCCCGATATCTCTCTCGCTTTTTCCCTCTCCCGATAGTTCTCTCCCCTCTCCCGTCTCCCGATCCCGATAGCTCTCGCCCTCCGGTCTCCCTCGCTCTCGCCCTCCGGTCTCTCGCTCTCGCCCTCTCCCGATCCCTCTCTCCCCTCTGCACCGATCTCTCTCACCCTCTCCTGCTCTTCCCTCGTCCGCCGCTGTCGATGCAGCCTTCGACGCCGTCGGTCAGCTGTTCTCCCGATAGCAGGTAATTCCCATTAACTCTCTCTCGCTCTCCGATGAGGTAATTAACTTCATTCCTATTTTTCCGGCTCAACTAGCAGGCCTCATTTCCATTAACTCTCTCTCGCCGGTCAACTTTATTTTCTCCGGCTCAACCAGCAGGTAATTAATATCATTCCCATTTTTAATTTGACTGATTTGTTTTAATAAGACTAGTTTGACAGATTTAGGGTTAGGGTATACTGACTATTTGTGACTAGTTTGACTAATTTGGGTTAGGGTATACTAACTATTTGTGACTGGCTATGACTGTTACTGACTGATATTTGGGTGATTTGTATAATTTTTATCTTTGTATACTGACTGATCAATCAACTGTTTATGACTGAATTTTAATTTATTAGCATTTGATTATTATCCCCGTTGACGAATTAATGACTGTTAATGACTGAATTAGTGAGTGTTAATATAGTTTTTAATTTGTATACTGAAAATTACATTCTGGAGGAAGATGATCTTGTTATTGTTGATTAGATGATCACACGAGTTCATCTTCATGTTATAAAGAAAAACAATATTTTGTTGTGCATGACTTAAGAAATTATTGTGATATTTGCTATGACATTTTATAATTTTTCTATGCCTTTATATTTATTTTGCAGTATTTTATATGATTTTTTTGATTTATTTACTTCTTAATGGAAATTATTAAATACAGTTTTATATTTATTTTAATTAAATAAATAGAAAATTGCGTAACCTACGTTAAGCGTTACGTTATTTGCTACATAACCTAACAAAAAAAAAAACGTTACGTTAACGTTATCTTTATTTTAAACATTGCACAAGATCATCAACATAATATTCCATGGTTATATATAGCTGTTTGTGAAAATTGTGTTCATGACACATTGATAATTGACGTCAAGGTATAATAGTATTCGGTAGCATTAAGGCTTATGTTAGAAATTGTTGTGACTTTTGATCACAAGATCATCAAAATAATATTCCATGGTTATATATAGCTGTTTGTGAAAATTGTGTTCATGACACATTGATAATTGACGTCAATGTATAATAGTATTCGGTAGCATTAAGGCTTATGTTAGAAAAAAATCGTTGAATCTCAAAGTATGCTACTAAAGTATAATGAATCGTACTTCTCACTCTGGAGAGAACATTTATGAGATTATTCATGATAGAAAGCGCTCTGACCCAACATCTTGAACTATTCTCCCTCTTCGACAAGCCATTCTTTGGGCGAGAGCGTAGATGTTGTGAGATCTCATTGTAACGAGAGCCTGGATCAACTCTCATAGTGGGGGAGTCAGAATTAAGTTAGACACAAAAGATGGGTTGACATCATTCATTGTGATTGGATCAATCAGATAGTATAGCTTGTTTTGGCTCGATCATGACCTTAGGCAGAACTGGTCCAGGCCAAAAGAATGAAAGATATTGGCAAGCACATAATAATGGTCCAAAGGAGTTCTGTTGAGTCTTACAATCAACACATTAAAGCACTTATTGTTGGTCTGAAAAAGCGACTCTTTTAACACTGATTTGATAAGATCACAAAATGACTAAGTAAAAGGAAGATTTTTCAATTTTTGAGAATATTTGGCATAAGGTGATCCCTTTTGAAAATTGAACATTAATGGGAGGAAAAAAGTCGGATATGAATCTCTATTTGATTGAAGGGATTGCTAAAGGGCCAAATCTGGCTAAGAACAAAAAGAAGAGACTAGCAAACCGCACTCGAACCAACACTTCTAGCAGTAAACCAGTGAATTGCCCACCCTAGAGGTGTCTTAAAGGATGTTTGTTTTTTATCTTCAGGATACTTCTTGCTTTGATTATATTCCGAAAATCTGTCCCTGAAAGGCATTCTCTCGAATCCCCAGGTGTTCTGATCATAACATCTGTAATTAGTAGTGGAAACTTGTCTTTGGGACAAGCTTTTTTTAATTCTTTAAAGTCGATGCAGACTCTATCTTTCTATCAATGTTTAAAATAACGATAACGGTAACGTTACGTTATATCTCTGTTAGGTTATATAGCATATAACGTAACGCATAACGTAAGTTACGCAATTTTCTATTTATTTAATTAAAAATAAATATAAAACTATATAAAATTTAATTTTATAAATTAAAAATTGAATTAAAAATTCTAAAAGAAAATATAAAAAATTATATCCCAGTATTAATTCTAAATTTCTAATAAGTTTCACAGTAATTCTCATATTTATCTTCATAAATTAAATTACATTCACACCCATAATTTTAGTTATCATCTAAATAAGAAAATAAAATTTCAAATTTATTTTCAACTATTATCAATATTGTAATTTGTATTTTGTAATGTTCAATTTATGTTATTTTTAATTGTTTATTTTAGATTAGTTAAGAATTTAATTTAATCAGTAAGTAAGAAGTATCAATAATTAGAAAGGAATTATAACAAAAACATTCCAGTACTTGGAAAGAAATTATAACAAGTAAATAAGGATGTACAAGTTAACAATACCACAAACAATCAAATAAGCAAACAAAAAGCCGTAAAGTAAAAAAAACTACTGCAATTCACTAACAATCAAAATAAATAATCTAAATCATTATAAAAACTATTTAAAATTTATTGTAAATAACAGAACATAACGTAATTTAACGTAATGTAATGTAAAATAACGTAAAATAACATAAAAAATGCACCGTTACGGTGCATTGAGTTATTTTCGACTGTTAAATAACGTTGGCTTTTCGTTAGATTTTATAACGCAATATAACGGGTTTCATAACGCGTTATTTTCAACATTGCTTTCTATTTTTCTTTGCCAAATGGACGATATTTGTAACACAATCAGGATGTTTTTTCTCTGATGAAGCCTGATTTAACAAGCTTCTTGATTTCAATTTCAATACTCTATAATCTTTGACAGAACCATTATTTTGCTGCTTAATGAGTTTCGCATTAGGTTTAATATTTAAGCTGTGCATGGTAACCTGTGGATCAATCCCTAATATATTGTCATAATTCTAGGTTAAGACATCTATATATTCCATCAAAAGTATAAGATGGTTGCCTCTCTGAAGATAATAAACTTCCATTGACAAATATGGGTTTGGGGTCAACTTCATTTCCCATATTTATTTGGACCATCTTATCTTATGTAGGGGCTCAAATTGTTCAAATTGTGTCTCCCATTTCATATTGAGGTGTTTAGCCCAAGAATCATTCTGCAGTGAGGTTGATTCGTAACCTTCTTTAATATGGTTTATTGAAATCATATTTGCTATGAAGTTGCAGAAAGTAGCTCCCTCACTAATCTCTAAATCCCAAGATGATGACTCAAAAGAATGATCATGTTGGACCTCTTCTTTAGATTCGGAAGTGGAAGAAGGTAATGGGGTTATGATGTATCCCAACCCTCTTCTACTTTTATGATAATAGTCAGGAATTTGTCTTTTTGGTACAAAGGATTGAAGTAATATGCTTCTTCCTTCACCAAAGTTCAACCCTATTCCTTGAGTGATGTCATAACCCATTTTCTTTATCATTTGTTGTGAATTTGGTCTATAATGGAAGAAGTGAGGAGCACCTTGGTCTTCTTTTGAACTTTCATATGTTCTTCCCTGATGAGTTTCTACTCTTCCAAATAAGATAGGCTTTTCACTTTTATGTTTGGCTTGTAATTCAAAGATCGTTTAACTTGCATCACCATCATTATTGTATTATATTACAAATGATGATTGGATAGGCGTATCAAATGATGCTAAGGTTTGTACCTTGTAAATTTGTTCACTGATCGAATTAGTACTAGTACCCGATGGTTTGAATCAACACCTGAGTAATAAGTAAACTCTAGAGGAATAAGCAAACTCTGCACTTTCACTTATTACCCCCTTGCCATTATCGCTGATGGTGTCATCAACATTTAAGCCTTCAAGACTTATTGCAATGGTATCCATCTCCCAATTTGTTATTTCCCTCTAATTCTGGTCCAGAATCGACTTCATTATCACTGTCAAACACATCAGGAAGTGAGTCTTCAACAGTTTCATGGGCATCGTGATACATGAGAAAATCTGTTAAAGTAATTCACAATCCCCTTGAAAGGTTGTTTCTCAATTACCAACGTTCGCACGCTCCCTTCACTGTCCACATACTTTCGTACATTGATGTAGTATTGATGGGACAATGAAGTTGGTTGTCCGAGTAGCATATTGTAAGACATGTTGGCATCAATCACATAGACGTGAACTTTATGCATGGAATACATGGACTTCAGGTGTAACTTTAACAAAACCTTGTGAAGGAATGAGTATACAATACATTTTGATGGTCAAGAAGTGGCTACTTCTGCTGTATAGGATCAATCATTCACAAAGATGGCTAAATATGATGAGGTAAAGGAAGACCTTGGGCACAAAATCCAATCTGGAAGTGTTTGAGTGGATAAATGCTTTCGTGTTATGTGATGGATGCTTATAAAGCTGAAGGAGCATTTGTGTAAAGGCTGGAAGACCTAGTTTACTCTATGGATCGAATGTTCAGTAGCCAAGAAACATCTCCAAAAAATGTGCGTCAGATATGAGCCTATAAAGATGGATTGTTGGAATTACATTCTTTAGAAAGCTACAGGGCACTTGTAAAGAGGATAAAGTGAGAACCCGTTGGGGTGGTTTGGGGTTGTGGAACAGAGGGCAATAAGTGCACTAGTCAGAAGAAGTGATAAGATTATATTTAGTGGAGCACTGAGGTCTATAGGTATGCCTAAGCAATCTTTATGAAGCTATTAAGGGCATGGCAATTGTTAGGAGTGTGGCCCTTAACAGATCTAAATGATTGGAAAGGATTCATGTAGCGGACCCTGAAAATTTGAGATGAATGCTTTGTTGTTCTTGTTGGTGTAAGACATTTTTTCCTGCCTTATTTGTCTTGATGTAAACATGTGAGTAATTCTGACCCCATCACAATGGAAAACTTCGCTTTGTACTTAATAGAATTAATTTAATTATTTATCCCAGCCATTTGAAGAGATTGAGTCTTTGGGTGGTTCATGTCTAGCCAATTTTGGAACAACTGTTGAACAGGTTACATTCTGTCTTTATTATAAGATACTCCTTGAGGATATTTTTTATTATTTTCTTAATCTGTACAATACTTGCAGGGTTATACTTCTCTTTTTTTTTTTTCCCTGTTTAATGCTCATTGCAAATGTTATTTTATTTTCATGAGTTTCTATTTTCTCGTTCTATCAGGTTTATTTGGGTCTGCGTTCTCATGTGGGAGTGGCGAATTATATTGATGATGGATTTTCATGGACTATTTTAAGATGCAGTCATGATCATCGGAAAGTTTGCTCGCCAAAAAAAGCTGCACTAATTGCTGATTGCAACACAAAGTTAGCAATTGGTCTGAATCTCATGGAGGAATGCTTTCGGCCAATGGTGGACCCAAGAACTGGCATAGACATGATACCACATGTTCTATACAATTTTGGGTCAGTTTCTGTATTTGGTGGTTTGTTTTCTGTTTTAAATTTCTTTTAAATATGGTCAGAGTCCTTCCTTTCCTTTTTGGGTTTTTTCACTTCTGGACCCATATGTTCGTAATCATAGATGCACATTTCTATAGCCTTATACTTTACCACAATCCTTTAACTGATTTTGATGCTCTTTGGGCACTTCTCAGGACTCAATTTATTTTATATCTTCCAGCAGTTATGGGGATCCCAACATTGCAAACTTACTATATTTTCAAAAAAAGTCATCATGACCATGAAGTTATCCAATTGTATTACCTTAAATATTTGATGCAAGGAGGAATGACTGCATTTGGCGCCTTCTTTGAGCTTTCTCACTCTTAAAGTTTTGGGTTATATATAGGTGGCGTACAACTATACATTGTTGATGCAGCGCAAATCAGCTCATCATTTTTCTGCCCCTAGCCCCTTGGCTTTTTCATATTATAGGCAATATCATTCTAGCGCATTGACATGCTTACTTCTGCCCTGCATCTCAGTAGGATCAGCATATGTTTATAAGTCTCATGTTGATAGGATGAGCTGGGTTTTCCCTGCTTGAGGATTTGGATTTGTTATATTTTTATTAGACTGTATATATGTATGTAGTCACACAGGTGTAAATACAGATTGTCAGACTTCAAAGGGGCCTCTACTCAGATGCCTAGGGCAAATTTTAATTTTGTTAGTGCTGTGACACGATATGCAGTTAAACTATATGCAGCTAGACCATCCATAGGCTACGGTTGGCTTGACTTTGAGGTTATGTTTAGTTAGAACTCTTGTGCATTCACTCAACATTAAAATTCTGATTGTTTGATTTGATTTGGTTTGAGGTTGCATTCCCCCTTTTTTCAAGATAACTATTAGCTGGTTTGATGCTTTGTTTTATGTAAAAGGATACGGATTGCAGTCAACAGCACATTAAACATGTCATCTTTTGGTTCACTTGCTAGTCTTCAAGCACTTCAGAAGCAATCTATATCGGCTGCATTATTAACCTGAAGCTAGCATGTGATATGTTGCTTGGAACCCACAAGCATTAGAAACTTTTGATTTGAGGTTAATAGGTACTGCAATTGGGTGAGTTTTGATTTAGAGCTGGTTGGATGCTTTTGTTTATGCAAAGAAGCTTTATAAATTGCAGCCAACAACACGTTTGGCATGTAGTCAATTCAATTCCATAATTCGTTCACACATGTGATTTGCAACATTTATCTAGCATTGACTACTGTCCTGCTGGAGATGTGGAGTTCCTGGAGGTCACTTTTGGGTGTTTTGCGCGGAAATATTGTCCTAAAGATTATGTTTTTCGTACTTGCCTCGCACCACATTTATACCTATAAAATCCTCGCCCCATTGCTTTGTGGGATCCTTTTCTAGGGACCATGCTCGAGCCTTCTTGCTGGTTGTTCATGAGTATCAATGTGTGGGAAGGATATGTCAAGTGGCAAGTTAATTACAAGTACATTGGCTATATAGGGAATAAGGTTGGAGGGGGCTTTTATTTAGAGTCAATACCATATAGGGATTGATGTCAAGGGACCACAAACTTGAATGTATTGGCCTTTGGGTTCAAAATTCCTATTTAAGAACTATGTGCAATTTTGGTAGATCTCTTTTGTTTTGGTTTCATTTTTTTTGGTATATAATGCACCAAGCTACCTCCAGCAATCAAAAAGTAGAAACTGAACTGCTCTTTTTGTACTAAATGTCTATTTGTTGGGAAGCTCCTTTTACAATCTCAAATCATGGCATAAATCAGTATTCTAAAATCCAGAGAAATCATTTGAGTAATAGTCCGAGGGCTCGGACTCGTTCACAGGAAACTCGCTAAAAAAAGTAACGATTACTTGTTTGACTCGGGCAAGTACTCGACCGAGTCTGAGTTACGAAGCGGGTACTCGAGCCCTTATTAGATTGAAAAATAAAAAAGATCATAGTGTTTTTTTCCAAACTGGAGCAGTCACTTTTTGTTATAGAAGACAATAGGAGAGATTAGGACTCAATGTAGTTCTAATCTTCTGCTCGCCAAGTTTCTACAGTTGCGACCGAATTGGCGCTCATTGATGCGGTTTCAAGGCGATACTATAACAAAGCAGTATTGACAGTAACTCGTGGAGTAGCCACAAGAATCGGTCCAGGGTAGAGAGGTGAACATGTGTTGATGTCTCGAGATTGTTCGAGTTCAATAAGAAGATAATATTAATCCTGATTATGTTTTCTTTCTTTCTTTTTCATTAATATTTTCAATTTTATTTTCTTTCATTCTTTCTTTTTTCATTTATTCTTTTTTCTAATTATTTTAAAATCAATTTTTTAAAAATTGATTGAGTCTAGAGTTGAGTTAGGAAACGGCAAAGCCGAGTTTAAGAGTTAGTCTGAAATTTTGGTAAGATATGAAGCTTGTTTTATTACATTTAAGTTATCTTGATTTTTCAGTATTGAGATTATATGTTCTTATATCACATATTTAATGCTTTAATATATATATATATATATATATATATATATATATTAAAACATTAATATTTCGTAGTTTGAATGAGTAATTCAAGTACTCACCGAGTTTTTCGAGTACTCAATACTCACTCTCGAACCAAACGCCTGATGAAATCGAGTTATAGTACACTAGCATAAATAACAAATTTAGTTGGATCTTTGAAGGGATTACTTGTGATATAGCAAACAACATTTTATGATTGTTTAATTATGCCTCTAAAAAGCTATTCAATTATTCTTTTCCTCTTTTCCAAGGTTTAAAATATCAGAATCGGTATCATCCGATCACCTATAGTATCAGAGTCGGCAATATTTTCATTTCGTATCATCTACATCGGTATATTGCATATCAGATATTTTAAAGTCCGATATGGTATACCCTATATATATTGGTATTGATCGATATTGTAAAACCTTCCCACTTCCTTTTTTATTTAGCTAGTTATGACTAATTTGGCATTGCTGATTGCTATTTACAGGGAACCGTTTGGATATTTTTACAGGTTTGAGATCGAGTTGGATTAGTATTTGGATTGAAGTCTCTCTCTCTCTCTCCCCCCCTCACTCTTTTTGTATATGCGTGTGTGTGTTGTTTTTTTATGGTTCAATTATAAATTATATCGGTCCTAATAGGATATGCAGTTTCCAGAGCTAAATAGGAATCTTTAATTTATTTTATTTCTAAAGAGACCGATGGCAATGATTTGTGCATACAACAACAACAACTAAGCCTTTTATCCCAAGTATTTGGGGTAGGCTAAATGAACCAAAAGAGAATCACGGCGGATCGATCACGTTGATAATCCTTCTTCATTCATTCATATCAAGTAATATCTCCTCATTTAAATCTCTAGAATCCATATCTTTTCATATCACCTCTATTCATGTTTTCTTTGGTCTTTCCTTTACTCTTTTAACTTGTCCTATATTGATAAGCTCCCCTCGGCGATCTGGTGCATTTGTAGGTCTACGTTGCACATGACCAAACCATCGTAAGCGATTTTCTCGCATCTTCTTATTGATGGGGGCTACACGTAGTTTAACACGAATAACTTCATTTCTCACTTTATCTCTCCTAGTATTGCCACATATCCAGCGAAGCATGCGCATCTCTGTTACACTTATCTTCTATGAATGACATTTCTTTATAGTCCAACGTTTTGTGCTATATAATAAAGCTGACATAATAGTAGTCCTATAAAATTTTCCCTTCAGTTTTAACGGAATGTTATGGTCACATAAAACTCCCGTTGCACTTCTCTATTTCAACCGGCCAGCTTGTATCTATGGTTGACATCGTTATCGATCTCTCCATCATTTTGAATAATAGAACTCAAATAGCTAAAGTGACTGCTTATTTATATCTCTTATTCGTGCAGTGTTACAACACTATAGTTTAGGGTCCGTCGTTTACTAAATTTACACTCCATATATTCTGTTTTAAACATACTCAATTTAAAATCTCTAAATTCTAATGTGTGCCTCCATAACTCAAACTTGACATTCACCCCTGCTCTTGTCTCATTAACTAAGACAATATCATTAGCAAATAGTACACACCAAAATATCTCATTCTGAATAGCTCTAGTAAACTCATCTATCACTATAGTAAATAAGAACGGGCTCAATGCAGATTCTCGATGCAATCCAATTGTGATAGAAAATTCACTTGTTATATCACCACATGTTTTTACATTGGCCACTAATCCATCATACATGCTTTTAATTATGTCAATGTACTTGATGGAGATTTTTTTCTTTATCAATGTCTACCAAAGTACCTCTTGTGGTACTTTATCATAGGTTTTCTCTAGGTAAATAAATACCACATGCAAATCTCTATTTATTTCTCGGAATCGCTCTATAAATTGACGAAGTAAATAAATAGTTTCTGTCGTCGATTGCCCCGATATGAATTCAAACTGGTTCTCCGATATTTTAACAGTCTACCTCAGTCTATGTTCAATTACCATTTTTCAAAGTTTCATAGTGTGATATATGAATTTTATTCCACGATAGTTAAAACAACTCTGAATATCACCCTTTTTATTATATAGAGGTAATAAGGTACTCTTCCTCCATTCATTTGTTATTTTCTTAATTTGCCAAATCTTGTTAAAAAGATTTAATAACCATTTTAAACTAATCCCTTCTAAATATCTCCATAACTCTATAGAAATCTAATATGGACCAACAGGTTTTTTTGATTTCATTTTCAATGCCTCTTTTACTTCAGATTCTTTAATTCTGCGCATAAAGCTACGATTTATCTCTTCACACTGAATAGTAAGATTTTCCAAATCTTATTGAGTAAAACTACTAATATATAATCTATCAAAATAACCTTTCCATTTTTCTTTAATCTCTTCGTCTCGAACTACAACCTTCTGATCCTCATTTTTAATACACTTTACAATACATAAGTCTCTAGATTTTCTTTCTCTTATTCGAGCAATTATATATATCCTTTTCTGTCTCTTTATTGTCCAACTTCTTATACACTTGTTTATATAATTTAGTTTTTACATTCCGAATAACTTTTTTAGCCTCCTTCTTGCCAATTATCTGTGCATCTATCTGTTATTTTAATTCCTACTCTATCCACTCAAGGTTAGTTAATTGAATTCCATATCCTATTGAATTTTTTGGTTTTGGTGTAAAGTTTTTCAGTTAACTTATCTGCATACTTTGTTCTATGCAAACAATAGATGTAGATTAATCGCTTACAAATAAACAGGACAAGACTTCTTAATCTTGTCCCTTATATAGTATCAATATGAAGCTAATTTTCTTGGTGAATATGGTCTGAAGGTTGGCATTTATATTTAGTATTGATGGAGGACCCGATTTTGAGTAGGAAAGTGTTGAAATTGATAGGGTATTTTCATTCAACTTGGAGGCCATAGTTGGCATTACAATAAGAGTAAGAACTATATTTGATATACTTCTATATAGAGGAAAATATCTCTTGAGTGAACAAAACTTTATTTAATGCTTGGAAAAAGATTTATTGCATGACAGTAATAAAACTTTCATGAGGCAATTATTTAACGTCAGAGCAATTTGGGGGCCACGGTGGGAGGGGGGGTAGTGGTGGTGGGAAAGGGGGTTAGAAAATTGTTTGAACATCAAATATACCTTGGCTCCAAAAGAGTGAAGGGCTATACATGTTTTTGTTATTCTCTAGCTCTCTCTTACGTGTGAGTGCACACACATACACACCTTGACTCAGATTGTTCGCTGGCTATTAACTAGAAAGGTTAGTTAACAAATGTCGTACTCTTTTTATTTTCTCATTCAGATAGGATTTAGGGAGAAAGAAAAAGGAAATTGAGCTACAAAATATTGCTTACATGCAGGCATACTCATGCTTCTTAACATAGAGAAAGGGAGATGTCATTATATAAGGATTGAGCTTACAGAATGGAGCTTGATAAATTTGGTTTAGCGAAGTGCTGCATTTTCTTTTTTTTGCAAGTGAAAGAATTTCTAGCTTCAGTTGGGGTTATCTTGTTTATCTTTTCTAGAAAGTTTGGGTCGTAAATCCTTTGGTGGTACAAAAAAGATGTCTTTGGAGACTAGTTGAACTTTGGACATTCTCTTCTTTCCTTTGAAATAGTTTATGAATATACAAGTTAATAATGTCAATCGGTGCCAATCCACTTGTATGAAGAAGAAAACTTTTAAACATTTTTTTTTATCCTATTGTACTTTCTCACTCATTTTCCCTTTTTTCCATTGATTATCATTGTCATCGTTGCCAGCTTTTCCCATCAAGTTAGGATCGCAGATCGCCCGTGAAGAAAGGCTCCATGAAGACTTGTTGAAGTTCTACAGCCTCCTGTTGATCTAACATGACCCCTTGCTAATTAGTGCAGAGGATGGCGAGGAAGCTATTGACAACAGAGGGGCTTGCCATCTTGCCATAATTTTAGAAGGCCAATTGGTAGCCTCCAAATTCTTCTATACTTCGGAAAACATCACAAAGAGGAGGCTGATGATAATTTTGCTATAGAAGTTTAGTTACCTATGACGCACACATCACACAAATAGTCAAACAAAATGCATTCCCTGAATTTTATTATCGGTAAAGTTAAATTTTAATATATAAAATGAGACTTTCACATACATTTTGTTTATCCAATTATGGAAATTAGGTTATAAAGGAAAAAGTCGGATGCTATGTTATTGATGTACCATCATAAAGTCATTGTTTGGTATTTTAGGATCATTTATTTGTAAATATGGTTAATGAGGTGCTTCTACCAATGTTGAAAATAACCCGTTATGGAACTCGATAGATTGTGTTATGATACCTAAAACAAACTCACCACTATCTAACAATAAAAAATAACTCAGTGCAACATAATAATGTGTTTTTTTAAGTTAGTTTATGTTATATTACATTATTGTATTATATTAAGTTATTTCTTGTTATTTTTGGTATTTTTCAATAATTTCCATAATGGTTAATTGTTTGCTATGATTGTTAGTTGATTGGTGTAACTTCTTTACTTTATTATTTGTTGTTTGTTTGTTTGATTACTTGTGCTATTTCTAACTTGATAATTTTCTATTACTTACTTTTTTGCTGTAATTCCTCTTCGATTACTAGAACTTTTTACTTATTAGTTCTATTGGACTCTTTGCTGTACTAAATTACCAATTACAAATAAGATGAATTGAGCACTTTAAATTAATAGGTGATGGTTTAAGTTGAAATAAATAAATTAAATTTTTTTTTCTTGATTGGTGTTAACTGTAATTACAGTTGCGAATTTAATTTAATTTATGATGATAAATGTAAAATTATCGTGAAACTTATTAGAAATATAGAATAGGTTCTATGTTTTGTTGAATGTTCTTTATTCTTTTTTTAAAGAATTTGTTAATTAATTTTCTAATTTATAAAAATTATTTTATATAGTTTTATATTTAGTTTTATTAAATAAATAGGAAATTGCGTAACTTGTGCTATGTGTTATACTATTTGCAATTTAACTTAACAGGGACAAAATGTTACTTTACCATCATTGCTATATTAAGCATTGGTTGCTACCTTTTATGTTACTGCGAAAGGGAAAGAGACTCTTGGAGTTGGACAGTGTTTCTACTATTATGCGATGGAAATGTCCTTTTCTGGTTTTAATTTTTGTGAGGTGAATTTTTTTTTCCCAAAGGTGCACATGAACTTACGGAACTTTTCTGCAGTTAAAATCTTCCTGAGAACCCAACAGGAGACATTCTCTGTCCTCGCAATTTAGTTTCGCCAGCCTTGTGCAATCATATCGACCCTTACCCCAAAAAGAAGTGCTTTAACATGTGATCTAGAATCCAATGCTGGATGCATGCTAAGGAAGTTACTAACTAGGTCCAAGTTTTGATCTGATTATTAAATGTTTCTCAAACTGAGAGGAAGAGGTTTACATTCAGAGATCTAAAATGAGCTAAGATATGAACATATTAACAGTTGGCTAACTGAACTCTATTGATAGTAACACAGGAACAAACAAGAAATTGTTAGTGTCGGGTCAGAAAGTGTATAGAATCGCAATCATGTAACAGATGTAGGGTCCAGGATGCAGTATGATGGAACATGATAACGGATCTACCAAATAGGTTATTTTGTTGGTATGGTTTTGGAAAATTTCGGAAGCAAATGTGGTATGCACGATCACAATTTTGTTTAGGGTTTCGTAGTGAATGTGTTTACACTTTGAGCAAGGCTGAAATTAAAAGAAACCTAGGAGTTTGTATGTGAAGTCTTTAAAATTCAAATCATTGAAAGTGATTATGCATAATGTCTTTAAATATTCTACATGCATAAAATTCAAGATTGGCACAGAGTATCTAAAAAGTCCCTGTTTCTTTAAGGAGGTAGAAGCTGCACCCCGCAGTGATTGCCCAGACCCAAGTTGTGGACTCTTCTAGAGTGGCATTCAAATAGAATGGATGTTTTGTCACTTCACTGTGCAAGTTAATTCGGAATTGATTGTGAACTTTTTGGTTAGGTTGGTGTTTTTTTCCTGTTCCTTTTTTTGGTGGGACTTTTGTACGTCTATCTAAAGGTTCGACAGACACTAAAAGGCCAACATGCATGCATCACGATACGACATGTATAGAATCAAATCTCCACTTCCAAGCATGAGTTTCCTACTGTTTAAGGAAAACCCAGCACAATTAGATGCATCTTCATTGCACCTGCAATTGCCTTGAAGCATATTTATTTTAGTGGTTGCTCTTTAGCTGTTGACTAAAACATATAGTCAACATTTCTGGTTGGTAGTCTACACAGTTTACATGATTTCCCTACTGCTGAAACAATAATAATACAACTGGATGCATCTTTATTATATTTTGTTAGATTATAAATCTATCTTGTATTTGGATTTAGTTCCACATTGTCTGTTGGATTGTTTGTATGGTGTTGAGACACCTATAAATATATATATCCTTTGACTCATAATAACAGATTGGTTGGTTCTGATTATTTCATAATATAGTATCATAGCGCATAATGAAATAATCTTAGATTTCAATCTCAATCATCTTAATCGATGAACGACTTCGATTCCGCCTTCGTTTCAATGCCGACTCCGATCCTAATTCTGACTGTCACCAATTTGATGCTGACTTCGATTTCGACTCTGACTCCACAATCACGTCGCTAATTCAATTCTGTATTTGCTTTAGTTTCTACTTCTCTGTTTCGTGACTGGAGGGACTTTGGCTGGTTCCTTCTCAATTGTAAGGGTGTAATCCAAGTTTGATGCAACTCTTTACTTTTTTTTTTTTTTTGCTTACTACTGCTTTTAAGAAAAATGTTTATCTGTTTTATACTATTTCTAAAAAGGAAATTTATCTGCTGCTTACTACTGCTTATAAGAAAGAAATTTATTTACTGCAACCTATCAACTTTCGATGGTAGGATTAAGGCCTATCATGATGGTGATGGGTGTGCTCTGATGATTTAGGTAATTCATCTGCTACTACTACTGTTGCTACTCATTCATTTTAAATTAATCTGTACTATTGAAGAGGGAGATGGTATTTTCTAATTTGTGTAACAAGTTGGGTACAATATACTCCAACTTGAGGGGGAGTGTTAGATTAGAAAACCATCTTGTATTTGGATTTGGTTTAGTTTTAGTCTGACATCGCCATTCAGATTGTTTGTATGGTGTTGAGACACCTATAAATATATGTATTTCTTGAATCATAATAAACAAATTGGTTGGTTCTTATTATTTCATAACATATTTCATCGTTCTAATGTTGAAACACAAGGTTCAAAAATTTAGATTGGCTGTTTGCATTGAAAAATATAGCCATTCTCGTTCATTTGTGATTTTTTGTTCCCTCTTTGGGTGTGCTCTTGCAATGAGATGGTTGTTTTACGTGGCTGTTTGTATTACTTGATACACAGTTTTATATCGCCATGTTATTATGCATTTGCTATATGTTATTCGTATTTAGTTTGTCTAGAAAATATATGTTCTAGTTGTAGAAAATTTTTATGGTAGTTCTGTAACCTTTTCCTTATTTTCGTTTTTCCTCTTTAAGCATCCTGTCTACCTGGGTTAACACTGGTTCTATTTTATGCTTCAGATCAAGATTCGCTCGCTTAAATTATCAAGGTTTTTATGGTGTGGTTTTGGAAAAGGGGGATCAACTCATCTCTATAGCGTCAATCAGGTAATACCATAAACACATAGAGTTAGCTTTAAAAGTAAATCCTTCCTGTGATATTTCTAACTGCACTTGATCATATTTAGGTTGGCTTCCATTGCTCATAGACAAATATAATTCCCTATAGCAATGCATATCATCTTACTTCATTATCTAGATTCTCTTTTGACAGTTTAGGTGAGGTTGGAGGTTTTTGATGAGTTTAACTGCCGTTGGCTGACCCATGCAGATGGGAAAAGGCTTAGATAATGATAATGATGTAAAAAATTTTCTGTGTTTGTTATATATATATATATATATATATATATATATATATATATATATATATATATATATATATATATATAAAGTTTCTTTGTTTGTATTAGGTCAGCTCCTCCCTCTTTTAAAGTCATTGTGTTAGAGACTGTTTTAGCTTGAGATTACACCCTTCCTTGGGTTGCTTTGGTGCTTGATATTTTTTGATTAATTTATTTTGTTTTGACTCAATTTTATATACTACGTGCCGGGTTTCATCAAAATTATTCCTTCCTCTGAAGCTGTCTGGTATATTTCTTGGAAATACAAAAATCGGTGACTATTTATGTAGTTGCGGATTTGTTCAGCTGCAGAAAGAGAACTTTAGGTTACTATTACTGTCCCAGCACAAATGAGATGTCAATACATTTTACTAATAATTTACATTTATGCTTTATGTTGTCTTTAAGTTTCAATAAATGTTCATCCTCCCTCAAAGCCTGCTGATGTTCTGGTTCTATCATACAGTCTGTAAAAATGGCATAAAATTTCGTGTGATCATTCGTTAATTTAATTACTTATCTTTCTATTTATGCTTCCGCAAGCGGGTAGGCCAAACTAGTTAGCAATTGAAGAATAAAGAGAGTGTTTCTTGAAACTGCTAACAATATTTTGAGTGACCTGCACAAGAACAATTTCTTATTTCTTCGTATGGTCAAGTACTGAAGAGGGTATCCCTAAGTTGACCTGGATATGTCGTCAAACTAATTCAATAATTTTTGAAGCTCCTGCAATGCTCAACTAGTGTTAGATTCAAATTACTAATGAAAGAAAAGCCTACTATGAGATTGTTTTGGATTTGTGGTATGGGTACGAGGTATACTACTTTGAATGCTGAGGATGACAACTGCATATATTTAACTGATTTGATCTGGGGTTGCAATTTACTTGAGGATACACTTCAGAATGGAAGTGGTTACTCGGGTCTTTTGATAACTTGAATGTATTCTATAGACTATATACAGAAAGATACGTATGTGAAGATATCCAAATCTAAGGATAACAACAATAGGAGTTTCATATTTTAGTAACTAGGGTAAATTTCACTAAACCCCAAAAGTCCTTTATTGGTTCTGACTAAACCCACATGTTTGTTTCATATTTCACATTGCCCATACACCTAATTCTTTAATGAAAAAAGCCACTTTACTCCCACACAGTGTTGATAGGATAGTGATTAGTGCATAAAGAATGTTATGATAATGGTTCTACTTGTTAAACTCAATAAAGAATGGGTATGGGTTAGGTTTACAGTTGATCAGTTGTACCATTGCTCTTTTTCCCAACCTTGATCACAATTCTTGCCCCTTTCGTCTCCTTATCAACCTTTGAATCAAAGAGGATTTACTATTGGATCTACCAAGGATTAAGTTTTAGGGTTAGGATTATGAAGAATCAAGGGTTTTTTTTTTAAAAAATTAAATTTCAGAGTTGGGATTATGGAGAATGAAGAGTATTGAGCATATGGCTGGATTTAGATTTCAAGGTTGGGACTGAGGAGAATTGATGGAGGGTTTAGTTTAGGGTTGAGATTACAAAAAATCAAGGGTTGTTGACTGAAAGGTTGGGGTGGCTCCAGGGCTCGGGCCTCAGTTTGATTTAGGGTTTGGGGGGGGGGGCGGGCTTCAAGGGGTGGGGTTTAGGTTTGGGGGAGAGCTGGTAGGAAATGCAGGCTGAGTGAAGAATAAGAAGCTCGTATGCTTTCCATTTATTCTTATTAAGATAGTTAGGTATAAGTTTTGATTTCATAATACACACACACATAACGGACTACAAACTTTCCATAAATTTTGGAAGTTAGATTTAACACGTATTTCATCATCCATTTGTTTTGATATGTGTTGGTCAAAATTTTAAAAGGTGAATAGTAAGAAAGTAATAAAGTGTTAGGTGACCAATTAATGCATGGTTAAAACTACATGCACACGCAGTTTTAACTTTCTTTAATTGAAAGTCTCTAGTCCAACCCATACACACACTTATGCACACGTGCACAAACACATGCACGCACATATATAGGGGGTCACTCCTGGGAGAACGGTTCTTAAACTAAGCTTCGTGAGAACTCTATCATGGGCCATCCCCATGAAAGATCAAAACCGTTAAGCTTGATCTATACATAAAGTAATGGTGGGTTACTAGTGAATACATGGTGGAAAAGATATTAAAACAAACTTTCTACATTTAGTGGAAAGTCTTAAGTCCAGCCCTTACACACATATATAGGGGGCCGTTCCTATAAGAACGGTTTTGAAACTAAAATTTGGGACCCTTTCATGGGCCTATCCCTATGAATAATCCAAACCGTCCACCTCGATCTATATATATTTATTAGTTTACAAACAAAAAATTTCAAGTCATTCGAATGTAGTTTACCCATAATTTAAGAAGTTTAAAAAAAGATGTAATTTTAGCTAAAAAAAAACCATCTGATGCATGAGTAAACGATGTCGAATGATTTAAACTTTGTTTTTAATCTAATAAATATATATAGATGGAGGTAGATATTTTGAATCTTTCATGGGGATGACTCATAATAGGATTCTCATGAAGCTTAGTTTAAGAAATGTTCTAATAGGAGTGGACTCGATATAATATATATAGGATTATTGTAAAAGAGCAGCCAGTTCAGACAAGTTACTGTGAGCTACAACAACAACAACTAAGTATTTTATCTCAAGTATTTGGGGTAGGCTACATAAACCAAAAAAGAATCACGCTAGATCGATCACTTTGATAGTCATTCTCCATTCATTTCTATCAAGTAATATCTCATCATTTAAACCTCTAGAATCCATATATTTTCGTATCACCTCCATCCATATTTTTTTTAGTCTTCTCTTCGTTCTTTTAACTTGTCCTACATGGATAAACTCCCTTTGTCAAATTGGTATATTTGTAGGCCTACGTTGCACATGACCAAACCATCGTAAACGATTTTTCCGCATCTTCTCATCAATGAGAGATACAACTATCTTAGCATGAATATCTTCATTTCTCACTTTATCTCTCTTAGTATTGGCGCATGTTCCGCACAGTATGCACATCTCTGTTACACTTATCTTCTGTTAATGACGTTTCTTTATAGCCCAATATTCCGTACCATATAATAAAGCTGGCCTAATAGTAGTCCTATAAAATTTTCTTTTCAGTCTTAACGGAATGTTACGGTCACATGAAACTCCTGTTACACTCCTCTATTTCAACCAGCAAGTTTGTATCATATGGTTAACATCATTATCTAACTCTCCATTATTTTGTGAGCTAGCAATGAAAAAATTAATATCATTATTTTCTTTTAAAAATTTGTAATCAAGATCTCCACCTCCTTGACTTGTTAAGGATCAAATTTGCATTTGCCCTTGCATGAAGTGGATGTAAGATGTTGTATTCATCGAAAACTATTAATTTTGTATTTACTTGATAGAAAGTTAATTCAAAACTAAAACCTTATAAATTAGGTATGAGTGAATCATGAGGGTTGAGATCATAGTCCAAAATAATTTTTGAAAAAAAATGAAGATATGAAAATGGACAACCCAAGTAACTTATACGATCTATCAACTTATTTCCTTTATTCTATATGTGTGTACACATGCATGTATGTATGTGTGTGTGTGAATATATGTGTCTGCATGTATATGCATATGTGTTGTATGTATATATTTATATTATATGTATACACATATACCTTACCTATGCCTCTCTCTCTCTCTCTCTATATATATATATATATATATAGAGAGAGAGAGAGAGAGAGAGAGAGAGAGGTATATGTGTATACGTATAAATATATATATGTTTAGAGCATTTGATTGATATATGTTCTTAAATATAAGAGGGGTACTTTCTCCTTAGAAAAAGAAGAAGTTAGGTATAGGGATTTTGGGGGACTGAACTTTAACAGAATGGGTGTACGTGAGTATATTGAAAGCGAAGCTTAATTGAGCATCGCAAGTTGAAATAAAACATATTGGGCTTTAGTAATAATCGTGAAAACTTGTGTCAGTTTCAAATTTCTCTTGATAGTATAAAAGAAGTCCTGATATGAATCTTGTTTAAAAAGAGAAAGCAAGTGTTTTAATTAGAAAGATACGATCTTGATTCCAATGAAATTATTTAGATTTCAAGAAAAGCTTCAAAATCCCAATATTTGACCCAACAGAAAATTCTAACAAGGTAAAGCTAAATATTGTCGCAATTCCATTAAAAATTCATTAAAGTTCAGGTTCAATTTCGAACTCCTAAGCTTTAAGAGTGAATACATCTAATAAGCAGAAGCTAAATACTCGAGCAAGATACTGCAGTTCAATGAATCAATTAATGAGTAGAGTTTTTCCTTAGTTCTTTGATCCAGTTATTGGACCTGCTGAATTTGGCATGCTCATGGATTGGGTCTAGCAACATTATTCATGCAGGGCTGGGATTTATCTATTTATTTATATTTTTGTGGGTGCTCTGTGTGTGTGTGCAGGTTGTTCAGAAAGTAAGGAGACGGGGGAAAGAGGGTTGCGTTTTTTTTTTTTTTTGGGGGTGGGGGGGTGGTTACCACCTAATTAACTTTAAACATGCAAAGTTTTTTGTTGGATAATAACATTGTCACCTGGATTTATTTCATATAATTAAGTATGTTTATGTGAAGATTGTACTTTCCTTATTAATCAAACTAAAAAAGGGATGTCTTGGCATTTGATGTACATTATTTAACTTTCTACTGTGACTTTCAGTTATTGCACAGTCATGGTAAAGTTTAAACGTTGTTAATTTCCAATTATCTGAAATTAGGGCTTAATCTGCTTGTCTTCCTGTCATATATGATAACTTGTTTTGCAGAAGATTCATGTAGTTATGCTAGCAGTAAATATTCAAAGAACTGTCATAGTTTTTTAATGTTCTTGGGTAATGCACATTCAAGGATGTTTCTGAACAGCATCTCCCTTTAATTGAAACAATATGTTTGAGCTTTTGACATGTACAATTTCTTGCAACTCTCATTTTACTCCTTATGCTTATGAAATTGACAAGAACTGAATAAATAATCTAAGGCCAACGGTCCACCAAAACTCCTAAAAATTTGATGCGCTTGAAATACATTGTTCTTTGTTACTCTGTAGGTTGCATGGAGCTACAGTGGCAGAGATTCCCCTTATTGCAACTTGCAGCGACCATCGTCGTCAAGGGATGTGCCGGCGTCTGCTAAATGCAATCGAAAAGGTGATTCCACATTCTGTATCATTCTGCTCAAAGGACAGTTTTTACCTTTTATAGCTGTAACCAGGTTTGAACTTGGTAAATGTAAACTACTCTTCAAATCAACTATATCAATTGGTTGGAAATTGATCCAGATTCCTCTTCTCTTACGTGATATTGGCCTGAATTTGTTTGTTCTGTATTGAAAATTTGACTATTTGACTGTTTGTTGTTTGTTTGATACTCCTTCCTTGACATCGTCTATGAATTACAAAGTACAATATATGAAAAATTAAAAAAAGGAGTTAAAAGAGGGGAATCCCAAACATAAAACATGACACCAAAATCATAAGTTTTCTACTAGGTAGGTATCTATAGTTGATCATTTGAACATATTCGGCTTCTGATCACTTTGAAATGCACTTTTAGTTTAAATTCAGCTGATAAATTCTTCTAGCAAACTTGAATCAGATTTACCAAATTTTAGTTCATGTAACGTTTATAAAGAATATATTTATTATACCTAGACAGAAGTATTTGTTACTTCTTTTCTTGTTTGGAATACTGGGTGGATATTGTACAAATCAAATCCATTTTTTAAAATTTAACCTAGCTATCTTCTGATGGTTGGGTAGCTAAGCTAGCAAAGCAAGAATGCATGCCATATGTCCTATCATGCAACAATGTTTTATTCTTCAAATCAAGCAGCCCAAATTTGGTGATTGGAATTTTTTTGAAGCTACTCTGGATCCCCTGAAGATACATTTGGATACAATATGAGTGACTTATTTTATAGGCACGCACACACACACACACATATCACTGTTGTCTTCGAGTGTAGTTAAGCTTTTAACAATGTCAGCTAAAATCTATGTTGCACATAAACTTCAGCGAAGGTGATATGCCCGTGTTGGTTACATATGTGATACTCGGTGGATACATATCAGATACTTCGTTGATGCTCAAGATTTGCAATATATCCAAGATGTAGCAAAGACATATATTCTCTAAGACTAAGTAGTTAAGAAATTAAACGTATGAATGATGTGTTCACAATCAGTTTGATTTAATGTATTGTTTATATATAATTTGTATAATTTCTCAAGAATATGATTGTTCATGTAGGGTGATCCATATAAGTTGAAGATATTTCATATGATCCAAGATAATGTGCTCATGTAATTGTTCTGGTCTATGAATTCATGCTATAAGTGTCAAACACACAAGAACGACAACAACAAAGTCTTTCCCCAAAATTGACACACACAAACGAACTTGTGAAATTTTATAATTGCTGTATCAAGAAAACGATCATACTCTAATTTTTTTTTTTTTTTTTTTTTATTGCTTCTGCATACAGATATTGTTTTATATCTATCTTCCCTATCCTTATTGGCGATTGGGATACAGAAGAGTTATTGGTGCCTGATGTACATGATGTCTGTGTGTGTGCATGTTATGTATGCACACTCACATATGCACGTGTATGTGTGCAACTGTGTATTTATCATCTGCGCGTGTTCATGTGTGTACTCGCATGTGCTTATTCATGCACACGTGTCGTAGAAGGAAATCCTAGTCCCATAACTTTTATCAACACAAGTTGATACTCGCATCAAAATTTCATAGTGGTGAGCTATACTTCCAACCCTCATGTAGAAGTAACTGATTTTGATTCCTTCTCCCTTCCGTGACATACATACATGTCATGGGCATGTGTATTTTGGCGTGTCCATGCAATACCTGTGTCTTAGTTCTTAAAAATTTACCATAAAAGCCTTGCTCGTGTATCCATTTCCGTGCTTCACAGCCAAAAATGCTACAAATCCATGTATAGTTTCTGATGGACTATCTACTTTAAGTCACATAAGCAAACATGCTTTATCTGTTGCTTTAGCTTTATTCAGGATTCTTGGATGATAATATAATCAACATAGTTTGCTAGAAGATGTTCTTTGAACAATTGTATGTTGTGTCACGCTTGAGAGGTAAAGCTCTTAGCAATACGCTTTTGCCTTCAAAAGTTGCTGAAGCTTGCAAGAAACTTGTTGTGTACCTGAATTACATGGGTAAATGCAGATGTAATACACTACAAATTGTATAATGAAGCATATCATTTCTCTTTCTTATTACAATACTATTTAAAGTACTAAAAGAAAATATGTGTTATGATTCTGCAAGTTCTTACTTATATCTGATATGTGGCTTTGTCACGCAATTTTCCTTGGTACTAATTCACTTTTATGGCTTCTTTGGAAATAGATGTTGATATCATTCAAGGTTAAGATGCTGGTTTTATCAGCCATTCCAAGTTTAGTTGATACGTGGACATCAGGTTTTGGTTTTAAACCTATCGATGATGAAGAGGAGCTGCAACTAGCTAAAGTCAACTTGATGTTGTTTCCTGGAACGACATTGTTGACAAAAAACCTACATGAAGTTCCATCTCAAGAATCAGGTTGAAGTGTTTTTTTCCCTTTATTTTATTTTATTATTTTTTCTTTCAATTCAATAGCTTTAGATTTGATTATATTACTCAAAGTACTTGGGATCTAATATCAAATCGTTTTTTGTGGCTTTGCAGTTGAGAGTACCATTTTCTGCTCAACATTACTGCAATCTCACATCGGGGGTGATTCGATAGTAAGTGCTAATACTATAACCGGGCACCAACCTGCTGAAAATCTCAGAAACAACACAGATCCTGAATCTTTCTTCCCAAGTACCTCGAATGCTCAAGTAGGGCAGATTAGTATTCAGCAAAGGGAGAGACAAATGATTTCCTCTGATAACTGTGTCTTAGCAAGCCATGATGAACATGGCATCGTTAGTAATGCTGAGTCCTTTTTAAGTATAACCACTGCAAATATTGATGAGATGGATCAGGATTTCTTAACTAATCAAATTGTTTCCTGTCAGAAGCCTGCTGCCAACATTTCACTTATGCATTCTTATTCTGGTTTATTGCCCCCCAAAGCTACAAAGATAGAACTCTCTAGTAACCCAAGTAATACCACCCATGATGTGATTATCAGGGATGTGCAGGGAAGCACACGACAGAATATCAACATACTAACCGAGGATAATGCTACTGTGATAATGAATGGTGTGAGGACAATACCGTTAGAGGGTGAAGTTGCTAAGAAGATCTATTTGCTGGATAAAAAAGATTCCTTCTTTTCTAATGAACAGGCTGATAAAGACCCCTTTTCAGCAACCACACATGACGAAGTTCCTAATATTGTGCCCACAAGGAATATCAAAGAAAGCACATGTCAAAGTGTGGACATCTTCACTGAGAGCAGTGCTGCTGAAACAATGAACAATGAGAGAAAAATGTCAATATTAGGTGGAGTCGTAAGAAAAAGTGCTGATGAAGTTGAAAGCGAAAGTTATGTCAATGCATCATTAAGAAATGATGGTGCCTGCATATCTGAGGAATTGGCACTAGGGAATTCTAGTTTGGCTGCTCCCAGCACAAATGGGATAAACGTAATGGATCAATAATGGTGAGGTGCTGGGGATGATGCCGCCAGTGCCTTCTAAGGTGATTTTGTAGGAAGACGTGGTTGCGAAGGGGTGCGCAGCTGAGAGCGTGGAGGTTTATCATTCAATATTAACATAACAGGGGAAGTGGAAGTAATTGCTGATGCCTGATAGTACTTGCTTAAGAAGGCAATCCATGCATATTGGAAAATGAGAAAGTTCTCTAAATTCCTTCCTTTTTGTTCGCGGGAACAATTTGTTGGATATGGATTATGAAAATTCAAGCTGACAGACTGGAATACATTATACAGACAGTTACTACTGATGCAGATCTCATAACTTACAATCAGTTAGGTCATTTCCCAAGCAATTGTCCGAGGACTTCTGCTCATAGATGATCCCAGCAAGCAGTTATGCAGGTGGATTTGTGAGGTAGAAGAGCAACCTTTTCCATTTGCTCAGGCTGAAAGATGTTGATAAAGCCAACCAGACGAAGTTCTACTTCGTTTATCATTACTCAACGTAACAATTGTTGTTAGGGTGTATCATCTCGTTAACATTGCTAATTTGGTTGGCTTAAGGAGTCGGACAAAGGTCTCAACAAGATGTGAATTTTTTCCTTTTCAGTAATCAGTTTCCTTGAGGCTCTCATGAACCCAACTTCGTGCTTACTGTTCTCAGAGGGATGGAGATGGATTAAATTGTTAGTTTTGTGGGCTTTTGTGGACGAATTGAATGGAGAAGTGGGCTTTTGTGGATCAGTCAGAAATGATTTTACAACTAAAGAAAATAATGGTGGGGTTCCTTTTCTTATGCAATTTGCCATTGTTTTCTTGACCTTTGTTGTACTAATCTAGCTAGGAAGCCAAGTCGACGAAAGGAGATGAAGCTCCTTGGTAATTGTAAATTTATCGGTGGAATTTCTTTGATTGAGAAACTTTCAAGTTGAGCTGAATGAATTCGGTGGTAAGGCAGCCTCTTTTTTCTTCATTTTTTTAAATGAACCCATTTAATGAAGCTGTTGGATGGTCCAAAGCGTATATCAATACTGTTGCAGTAAAAGTGTATATCTAAGAATGCATCTGTCTGTAGCTTTCTTGCTGTAAAGGTATCCGTGCCAAAATTGCAAAATATTTTCTTATAAATTTGCTCCTTGGTGAATGATATCATGCTGCTAATAATGTCTCTTTTTAAAAACTTATCTCTGCCATATGTTGGGAAAGATATTTTCCTTTTTCCTTTTAAGGTACTGATGGTAGCCAATTTAAGCCTTTTCATCCCTGTAGCCAATACTTGTTACATAGCATTATAGGTATGCACCATAACATGTCTCTAAGCTTATTCATGTATGTGCATGAAACTATTACATATATACTGGTGCAGTTGGTGTCGAGTCAGCACCCTTGGAATAGGGATTTTATTGTTAGTATTTGTAGCCGTGTAAACTTTTTCTATTTTTTCTTCTGGGTAAATTTCATGAAACACCTGTGTTTTATCAGTTTGATTCACAATACCGCTCATGTTCACAGTGAGCAGGGCACACCTGCATTTTGCTGATGTGGCACTAACCGTGCTAATAAAAGAATGAACTACTAACAATACCCTCAAACATATACTTATTCCAATCCCAGAATAAAATATTAATTTTAAATTCCGAAACACATTAATCATAAGCTAACTCTAATTCTAACCTTATTCTAACCCAGACCCTAAACCTAATCTGACCCAAGCCTGGACCCTAACCCTAATCTAACCACAATCCCTTATGTAACCTAATTCAACCCTAACCTTAAACCCTAATCCTTTTAACTGTTATATAAACTCTTGAATTTCTGCTTGACTGAGGGAAGAACAATGTTGAAAGCGGAGGACCAAGAAGGGAACGATGAGATGGTGGAGCTGGTGGGGCATTATACTTTGGTGGAGAGTAAGGAGCTGGAGGTGGACAGAGGGAGAGGAATTAGGGGAGAGGAAGAGGGGCAGAAGGTGCTGCTAGTGGATCCATTGGAGGGGGAGAGGGAGGATAGTGAGAGGGACAGGTTTGTTTTAAATAGAAGGAAGATGATTTTTTTTTTAAAAAAAAAAAAAAAGAAGGTTTCATGTTAACTTATTGACAAATATGAGTTTTCAATAAAAAGAAAATTAACTGATGGAGGGGCCTTTTGGTCATAAAAAACATACATGCATCAGGTAAGGGCACGTGCCACGCCATAAAGACAGAAGGAGCAAACATGTCAAGTTGGAAATACATAGGATCGTCTGGTGATCGCTCCAGACAACACATGCGCCATCTCTTTTGGTTCATGTGATTATACATTTGATCGATCTGGCGTGATTTTCTTTTGGTTCATGTAGCCTATTCCAAGTACTTGGAATAGAATGTTTAATTGTTGTTTTGTAGTGTTGAGTGGTGATCACTCTTTAAACTGTGATATTGTTGTCAGATAGGCAAAACACGATGTCTTGTGGGATTTACCCTTATCCTGGCCCATGAGAATTATTAAGAATGCTAAAATCTTGAGATTGAGATCAATCAGAATTTCTGTACTAAGTGTCAGTGCACACAACTTTTCCAGCTTTTGGCAGCTTAAGGAATGAAATGTGTACACTATCTTTGGCTTTCTTCCTTCAGAATATGAACTTTATTACCTGGCTGAGTGATCTTGATTCTATTCTTTCTTATATTATATGATCCATTGGATGTAAACCCTTTTCTTTTAATTTTAAATGATCCCTGGATGCTACTCTCGACTCTGGGATCAGTTTTTCTTGTTAGTCGTTTATCTTCTGCTTTCTTTTTATGGTTTTTGTGTTCAATATATGTGAGAACTGCTAAGTTTACATGATTTTACGTGATTTTTCTCTATATTTTTAATTTACTTGGGAACCCAATGTGTTGCCAATTATTGAAAACTTTCTTGCATCCTATAGTGCAGGTCTCCAGGATGATTTTGTGATGCATGACTCTTTGAAATTCTAATACTATTTCAAACCTTGGCAAATTGTGGCCAGACACTGGGTGGATTCAAAGAATTGTTCTTAGGTATATTTCTTGTCATAATTAGTTACTATGAACTTATCGGATTTCACTTGTTAATTTCTCAATTTAGATATGTTTCATGATCAAGCTGAGTACCGTATGATCACAATCATATTTTATTTGTATTGTTATTAATGTGATTATTTTTATTAGAGTTCAGGTGTGCATTTAGTTTACAAATTTTAAATTGACAAGTCATGAAAGAATAAAAAAAAGATCAATTTATCAAAAAAGCCAAGTGAGGAATTCCAGAAGGTATCACAAAGATTTCATGGCAAGTTTATAAAAAATAAAGATAAGGGGAATAGTTTAGTCACTGATTGCACATTAGTCACACATTACTATTTCTTCGAAACTCAAATTGACTCCCGCAATCTTTGCTTCCGAGTTTAATAAATATTTTATATAATTACTTCTTAAATTTTAAATTAGATACTAATAAATTCCTTAATTGAACTTTATAAATTTCTTACCTAATTAAGTCTCAAGATTTGCTTAAATGTCAATGACAAAACCATGCTCAAGTATATCTTACATCATATAGTCATATTATTTTGTCCATAAAATTTTTCTAGACAACACGAATTTGGATGACCTTGTACATTGAAGAGAAGATTTCAGTAATTTCAAAATAAGATTAATTTCACGGATGTTAGAGAAGAGAGTTATAATTCTAACACTCACAACCCGATGGGTGATCTTGTTTGCTTAGGTCAGGTGTAATATCCCAACACATGTAGTTCCACATCGGATATGAGTGGTTTACAATGATTCTTATGAAAGTATAAAATAATTGTAGCTAGTCCTTTTGGAGAAGAAATCAGTATATATTCTATGTATTGTATAAATGTTCAGTACATATTCTATGTATTGTATAAATATTCTATGTATTCGTATAAATGTGTTATTGTACCATTCTGATGAGGAATGATTCTTACAAAGTCATAAACTAGTCATAGTTGGCCTTTTGGGAGATGAATATATAGCTAATTATAAATTATTTTAACTATTATTATTTTATCGGAAACTTTAGCATATTTAAATATATACTCACCTACCGTAAATCAAAAATGGACTATGATATCAAGACTAGCCAGCTCAAGGCTTGTAGATGGCTCAGATTGAGCCGGGATTAGTTTGGTCTAGACTCATATTAGTTTGCTTTTGACTTGAATTGACTAAGTATGGTTTAACCAAGAGAGTGAATCTGAGGGGGAACTTCTAAATGGGCACAAGTTTTTTCCTAGTGAGCCCAGTTAAAACTCCCAATAAATAACAACTATGCCCTCTAAAAAAAATTCCCATCTTACCCTCCTTCCTTCTCCCGGTTCTTCCGTCTCTCCCGCCGTTCGGACTGACAGTCCGAATGAACTAATTCCGTTCGGACTGTCAGTCCGAACAAATCACGTTCGTTCGGACTGGCAGTCCGAACGAACTTGATTTGTTCGGACTGTCAGTCCGAACGAATCCGACCTGTTCGGACTGACAGTCCGGACAGGAGCTTGATTTGGCCACTGCCTCATCGATTCTATTTACTTATAAAAATTGATGTATCATTAGTTAACCGAATTTAACATCAGTTTATGGACTTATATTAATAACAAATTATACATTATTATCGATATATAGTGAAGAAAGAAAAAAACATACAATTATACACTGACACACTGATGCACCAACCCATTGATACTCTGATACATCGTTTATTGCGATACAATGATACACCGACAAACAATGATACAATGATACACAAATACAATGATACTACTGATACACAAATACAATGATACTCATGATACACCGATATACTGATATAATGATACTTGGATACACCCATACAATGAAACAACAATACAATTACTAATACAATGAAATAGTGAAGATTATAAATATGGTTCCCTACGTATAAAACAACAATATTTTATACAAATTAAAGAAATACGATCAAATACAAACGTAGTGTTTATATTAAACGAACAAAAAGTGACCAATAGGGTTCATTACAAACAAAAACCATAAATTCAACAAATTCGTCAAAATGTTTGCAAAATAAGTTTACACCGGCGACGTGAAGTTCCTTACATCATCCATATCATTATACATCTCACACATTGATCACTGTCTCCTTGTCTTCCTCAGGGGTTGACGTCTGCTTCTGGTTCGAGTCAAATTTACTGTATCGGGTGTATTAGGAGTGGATTGATCTTGACTTGGTTCCTCTGCTTCCTTCTTCTAGTCTTGCACTATTATATCTGATCAAATTCGGAGTTTCTATATTTAATTCAGTATCTACGGCCACTTCGATTGCTCTATCTCGTATCGGCCGTTGGATTTTTGGTCGAGATGCTACTTTCTTCCTCCTTAACGAGGCCGTCGGTCGAACGCGATAAGATTCCGCCGGATCCATCTATGTAACATAAAGATATTTCCTTTATAGAAACTTTTTATCAAAACAATAAATTAATTATGAGCAAATAAGTAGTAATAAAGTATAATTTACTACAAATATAATATTTTATCTATTAATTTTCAACTTCTAAATTAATTAATAAATTTTAATATTAACACCTACAATTAGAAAATAACTACTTGTTTCGCAAATTTGACAACTACGATTACAATATTATACTTTCTTCATAATTATAATCTAAATATTAAATAAACAAAATTAACAAAAAAAATGTACTCGTTTAGAATTTCCCGAATGCAAATTATTATCAAATCATATAAGAAGTTTTCAGTTTTCAACACAGTTACAGAACATATAAAAATAAACAAAATAAAATAAAATTAAATTTAAATTAAATGAGACTTACAGTAGAGCTCAAAAATTCTGAACCGAGAAGAAATCAGGTGTTGGGGTGTGGCACGGACACTGGAGGCGGAGGGTGGGGGTGTGGCAGTAGCGGGTGGGGGCGAAGCGCGTTGGGGCAGGCGGAGGGTGGGGGGGCCGGGCGGAGGCGGGTGGGGGGGGGGGAGGGGGTAGGGGCGGAGAGCTTGGGTCGGGCGGAGCCGGGTGGGGGCGGAGGGGGTAGGGGCAGAGGATGTGGGGGCGGGCGGAGGCGGGTGGGGGCGGAGAGGGTAGGGGCGGAGCCGGGTGGGCGCGGGCGGGCGGAGCTGGGTTGGGTCGGGCGGAGATGGGTGGGGGCGGAGGGGATAGGGGCGGAGCCGGGTGGGCGCGGGCGGGCGGAGCTAGGTTGGTTCGGGCGGAGATGGGTGGGGGCGGAGGGGGTAGGCGGGCGGAGCTGGGTGGGAGCGGAGGGGGTGGCGGTGGGGGGTGTGGGAGTGGGTTGGAAGGAGAGGAGAGGAGAGGAATCTGAGTTGAGGAGAGGATGAGAGTAAGTGAGAATTTAGGAATATGAGGGAAGGGTATTTTGGGAAAAAAATTGGGCTCACTAAGAAATTTTATCTCATTCTAAACTTTCACTGGGCTCACTAGGAAATCTGGGCTCACTAGGAAAAAAGTTGTGCCCCTTTAGAAGTTCCCATCTGAGGTTAGCCAAAAACTTTGTAAAATTTAGGAATTAAGATTAATGAGGTTCTTGAGGGGGTGATAAATTAATGAAAAAGTAAAAGTAGAGGGAATGGATTTATGAGGATATTTGACATTGGTTGAAGAAATTGAAGAGGAATAGACTTGTAGAATAAAGATAATGTAAGGATTTCTTTAATTTAATAAGAGAATTTGAAATTTTATTATTAAATGAATAATAACCTATGGATGGTTATGTAGATGATGGAGATGGCTTAACAATAATTCATCATTTTAAGGGAGATCTAAAATTCTCTTTGCCTATCAAATTTTGGTTTTTATTTTCCTCATAATGGATGGTTATGTACAGATATTTTATAAATTTTCATAATTAATCAATCATCTCATTCTAATTACACCCAATAACTATCTCCCTTTGTTTATATTATGAAAAGATTTATATTTTTTCTTATCTCGCTTTATTTATTTCAATATGATTTAGATGTTGACATAATTAGTTGTCCATTAATTAATGGATAACTAATCATAGAGTTTAAAAACAAATAAATTATTATCTCTAATTATTTCTGTACTAATATTAAAATAAATATTTAAAATTAAAATTTATTTATCTAGGTTAAAAAATATTATCCAAATATATGTATAGGATTACTGTTCAGATAAATTAAGTGAGTCAGCAACAAAAATGTAATGATACAATTTTTTTTTCCAATTTTTTTTAACATCATGATTTTTACCTCCTTAACTTATTAAAGATCAAAATTTATAAGTTTTGAAGGTTATTTGCCCTTTCATCAAGTGAGTATAAAATGCTAAATATAATAAAAATCATTAATTTTGTGTCTACTTGGTGGTACTACATCAAAACTAAAGCCCAAGAAATTGGGTATGAGTGAACCACAAGGGGTCTAGATCATAATCCAAAATAAATTTTTTTTATAAAAATTATTAGAGATAGTGGAAATGGACCGCAACTCGGGTAACTTATGTAAGACGACGACTCGAAATGAGCCAACTGTTGGATCATTATCCAACATTGGCCCATATATATGTGAAATAATCATGTGTTGTAAACTGTCTAATATGGTTGGACCCAATTAAAAGCGATCTAATTAAGTTGGGCTTTAATGTATCTAATAGGGTATGGGCTTTTTATGTGTAGAAATCTAATGGTTAATTTCTGATTTTATGATGGGTTAAATTATAAATACTAATAGACATATTTATCTATAAAAAGACTGTTATGGTCCCCAGATCACACGTAACTTTGATTATTTTCTGTATCCCATCGACAGAAAGAAACTAAAGAGAAAAGTTAAAATGGTTCTCTTAGGAAAACGTGTAGATCTGGAAGGCTAATCGCACGGTTTTACAACGTGATTATTTGTTATGAATTCAGGTACGCTTCCGCATATTTTATTTATAATTTCTTAGTAATTTGACATAAAGTTCTATTGTGTAATTTTCATATGGTTTCTAACAATTGGTATCAGAGCCAACTTTATGTTGAATCATCAAAAAAAATTCGATTACTGTTTAACAAAAAAAAAATCGGATTACTGTTCCACAAAAAAAAATCGGATTACTGTCCATAATTTTTTTTTAAGGCTATTAAGGTTTTATTTTGGATTTGGGCTTGTTTTAAAAAAAAAATGTATACACATATATATTTTTAAAGAATTTTCTCTTAAGGTCAATTTTTGACAATTTTTATGGATCGATTTGGTATAATTTTAATTTCAAATATTTGTATTTTGGATATATATTTTGAGATAGATTGATTAAAGCAACATGTCACCAAAGTGACCTCTCTTGTTGAAATTGATTTTATCTTGAAATATAAAAGATTATGTGCATGTAACTTATATGAATATTAATCAGCCCAAAGGAAGGTTAATATTTAATAGAATTGCATGTTTACCTGTGGTAATAAATGCATGGTGATTATTTGGTTTACATGTGAACAATGACTCGGCCCAAAGGAAGATTTATTGTTTAATATATTATTTATCATCGGTATTTGATTACTATACCAAGATCTCATTAAGAAGTTAATATTGTTGTCCAAAGATAAAATATTAATGGAATCCCGATATCTTGAGATGGAGTTTACATTTATTTGAAATTATTATTATTATTTGGTTAATGATCTAATGAGAGCTTGTTATTTTTTATTTATTGTTCTCTGGATTTAACTTTACAAAATCCTGCCAATATTAGTGCCAACATCAATTCAATTCCCATACTAAATGGCTCTAATTTCAAGTCATGACAAGAGAATCTTTTGATTGTTCTCGGAGTCATGGATCTCGATCTTGCGTTAAGATCTCCTTCTCCTGCACCTTTTACTGCTGAAAGTTTTTCTGAGCCAAAGAGTGATATTGAGAGGTGGGAGAAGTGAAATCGCATGTGTCTAATGATCATGAAGAAAGCCATTCCAGAAGCATTCATGGGCACAATATCTAAAAAGATTACTATGGCTAAGGAGTTCCTTGCGGATATTGAAATAGGTTTGTCAAGAACGAAAATGCTGAAATTGGTACGCTCTTGACAAATCTTATTTCAATGAGGTATAAAGGCAATATTAGGGAGTATATCATGGAGATGTCTCATCTTGCTTCAAAACTAAAAGCCCTTAAGTTTGAACTCTCTGAGGACTTGCTAGTGCATCTGGTTCTGATATCCCTCTCCACTCAGTTCAAACAGTTTAAGGTGAGTTACAATTGTTAGAAAAAGACTTGGTCACTAAATGAGCTCATCTCACACTGTGTTCAAGAGGAAAATAGGCTGAAACTGGAAAGACAAAGAGTGCTCACTTAGTTTCATCCTCTAAGGACAAGGGAAAATAAAAGAGGAAAAATGATAAGGAAGCTGCAGATATAATACCTCAGAAGAAACAACAAAAGAAACCGGTTCAATCGGAAGGTACTAGATTTTTCTTCTGTGGAGTTGAAGGGCATATAAAGAAGTATTGCAGTAACTATCACGTTTGGCGTGCTAAGAAATGTATGCTTCTTAATCTGGTTTGTTCTGAGATTAATTTAATTTCGGTATCTGTATACACATGGTGGATAGATTCTGGTGCAACCACTCACATCAGTGTGTCTATGCAGGGTTTCTTGAGTTGCCGAAAACTAAATGATATTGAAAGATATATCTATGTGGGTGATGGCAAGAAGGTTCAAGTTGAGACAATTGGAAAGTTTAGATTATTGTTAAAGACTAGGTATTTTTTGGATCTTGATGAGACATTTATTGTACCGTCTTTTAGACGGAATTTGATTTTTGTTTCTGCTTTGGACAAATTTGGTTTTTCTTCTTCATTTGGAAATAGAAAATTTAGTTTGTTTCATGATTCAAATTTGGTTGGATCCGGTTCTTTATCAAGTTACGATAATCTATATTTAATTAACACAATAGCTTCATTTAATGAATCTCTGCATTTAAATACTCGAGGTGTAAAGAGAAAATTAACCAATGAGAATTCGGCTGCGTTATGGCACAAGAGATTTTGTCACATCACTAGATAGAGAATTGAGAGACTTGTGTCAGACGAAATTCTTGATCCCTTAGATTTCACAGACTTTGATATTTGTGTTAACTGTATAAAGGGAAAACAAACCAACAAAAAGAGATTTGAAACCAACAGAACTCTGGACGTCTTAGAACTTATTCATACGGATATTTGTAGGCCATTTCCTACTGTTGTGTGGAATGGTTAACAATACTTTGTCTCGTTTATAGACGATTTCTCTAGATATGGCTATCTATATCTCATTCATGAAAAATGTACAATCGCTGGAAGTGTTCAAAAATTATAAGGCTGAAATTGAGAACCAACTCAGTAAAAGGATCAAAAGCGTCAGGTCTGACCGTAGTGTGAATAGTATGGCAGATATGACGGTTCAGGTGAACAACGTTCATGACCTTTTGCTAAATTCCTAGAGGAATGTGTATCGTCCCACAGTACACTATGCCGGGTTCGCCCACTATGAATGGTGTTGCTGAAAGACGAAACAGAACGCTCAAGGACATGGTAAAGAGTATAATTAGTCATTCTACCCTACCTAAATCACTCTGGGGAGAAGCACTTAAGACTGCAACATATATCCTTAACAGAGTTCCAACTAAAGTGACTGCCAAAATCCCTTATGAGCTATGGACAGGCAAGAAGTCTAGTCTTAAGCATTTACACGTTTGGGGATGTCCAGCGAGACAAGGCCTTATAGGCCAAATGAAAGGAAACTGGATTCAAGAACTGTTAGTTGCTACTTTGTTGGATACTCTTAAAGATCCAGGGGGTACAAGTTTTATGATCTCACGACTAAGTCGATTTTCGAGACGGGAAATGCCTGATTCTTTGAGGATGTCGAGTTTGAGGGAGGAGATACAGGCAGGGATTTTGTCTTTGAAGAGGAATGTGTTGATATTCCCATAGATGTTATTGGCATTGATCAGTATTCTATTTCTGACCTTGTTTAAGATACAATAGATCAAGACAATGTCGAATAACCTCCCGTTCAAGAGATTGTTCAAGAAGAACAAACTCTGGCACCTCAAGAACCTATGCCATTAAGAAGATTCACTCGAGAGAGGAGAAGAGTATTGCCAGGTGATTATATTGTATTTATTCAAGAACATGAGTTAGACGTTGAAGAGATGGAAGATGACCCAATCAACTTCCGTCAAGCCATCGAAAGTTCTGACTCTCAAAAGTGGACAGATGCTATGAATGAGGAGATAAAGTCCATGAAGGACAATGACGTGTAGGATCTTATCCCATTGCTAGAAGGAGCGAAACCTATTGGTTGCAAATGGATATTTAAGACCAAAAGGGATTCGAAAGGCAATGTGGAAAGGTATAAAGCTCGTCTTGTCGTAAAGGGCTTTACGCAAAAAGAAAGTATCGACTATAAAGAGACATTTTCTCCTGTTTCTTCAAATGACTCTTTCAGGATTATAATGGGATTGATGGCTCATTTCAACCTTGAGTTATATCAGATGGATGTCAAAACAGCGTTTCTCAATGGTGACATTGACGAGACGATATATATGGTCCAGTCAGAAAATTTTGTATCGAGAGACTCAAAGCGTATGGTTTGCAAACTTAAGAAATCCATCTATGGGCTCAAGCAAGCATCTCGACAATGGTATTTCAAGTTTCATCAAGTGACATCTCATTCGGTTTTGAGGTAAACTTGGTCGATGACTGTGTATACCATAAGTTCTGTGGGAGTAAATATATTTTCTTAGTATTATATGTTGATGACATCTTACTTGCCAGCAACGATATAGGTATATTGCACGAAACCAAGAGATTTCTAACTAAGCATTTTGAGATGGAGGATCTTGGTGATGCCTCTTTTGTATTAGAGATTCAGATACATCGAGATCGCTCTCGATGCATTCTTGGATTATCACAAAAGAGCTATATCGAAAAGTTTCTTAAAAGATATGGCATGCAAAATTGTAAATCAGGTGATACCCCTATGGCTAAGGGAGATAGGTTTAGTCTCAATCAGTGCCCTAAAAATGATTTTGAGGAAAAGGAAATGCAGAAGATTCCCTATGCCTCAGTAGTGGGGAGTCTGATATATGTTCAGGTTTGTACACGTCCAGATATCGCGTACGTTACATGGATGTTGGGCATATATTTAAGCAATCCAGGAGCAGACCATTGGAAAGCAGCCAAAAGGGTTTTGCGATATTTACAGAGAACAAAGGATTACATGCTCATGTATCGGAGGTCAGATCAGATTGAGATCATTGGGTATACTAACTCTGATTTTGCTGGATGCCAAGATAGTATGAAATCCACATCGGGTTATATCTATCTTCTAGCTGGAGGAGCTGTCTCTTGGAAGAGTGCTAATCAGTCTCTTATAGCCTCTTCTACTATGGCAGCTGAGTTTATAGCGTGTTATGAGGCATCAAATCAGGGGATATGACTGCGAAATTTTGTCACGGGGCTGCGCATAGTGGACACTATTGAATGTCACTCAAGTTATTTTGTGACAATAAGTCAGCAGTTCTATATTCCAACAACAACAGGAGCTCGACGAAGTCGAAACATATAGGCATTAAGTTTTTGGTTGTCAAAAAAAGAGTTCAGAATGGACAGTTGTCTATAGAGCACATAAGAACAAATTCCATGATTGCGGATCCGCTTACTAAAGGACTGCCACCAAAAGTGTTTCATGAGCATACTGCTTGTATGGGTGTCGTGTCAATTGATGATATTCAGTTTTAGTGGGAGTTTGTATTATTAGATGCTCTTATGATATAGACATATTTTAGTTATTTTAGTTTATGGTATTATAATTATTTTCTGCAGAAATAAGGTTTTGTTTTATTCACACTCTGAATTATTATGTTGTTTGATCTCAATAAGGTTTAAGAGAGGACCAATTGGAAATAGGCATGTTAAAATTACATTACATGAAATTTCCATGCTACACATCCACATCATGATCCATATCATTCAGTTGTATTGATATACGTGACCATTGATGGGTTGAGTTACGATTACTGTAACAAAGCCGCTTTGATCCTATGTTAGTATGATTGATGGACCGGATTGGTTACAAATACATTTCGAAAATGACAGTAAAGTTGAGCTCATTCGGTAATTATGCAAAACATGATTATAAGGTTATATATATGATCCAAGTGGGAGATTATTGGATCATTATCCAACATTGGCCTATATATATGTGAAATAATCATGTGTTGTAAACTGTCTGATTGGACCCAATTAAAAGTAATCTAATTAAATTGGATTTTAATATATCTAATAGGGTGTGGATTTTTTATGTGTGGAAACCTAATGAGTAATTCTGATTTTATGATAGGCTAAATTAGGAATACCAATAGACAGATTTGTCTACAAAAAGGCGGTTATGGTCCCCAGATCACATGTGACTTTGATTCTTTTCTGTATCCCATCGACAGAGAGAAACTAGAGAGAAAAGTTAAAAAGATTTTTTTAGGAAAACGTGTAGATCTGTAAGGCCAATCGCACGGCTCTATAACGTGATTATTTGTTATGGATTCATGTACGCTTTTGCATATTTTATTTATAATTTCTTGGTGATTTGACATAAAAATCTATTGTGTAATTTTCGTATGGTTTCTAACACCACCAACTCATGTAAGTTTCCTGAGTTGCGGTCTAATTCCACTATCTCTAATAATTTTTTAACAAACTTTCTTTTGGATAATGATCTCGGCTCCCTAGGGTTCACTTATACCTAATTTATAGGTTTTAGTTTTGATTTAGTATTCTATTAAATAAACATAAAATTAACGGTTTTCAGTGAATATAATATTTTGTATCCACTTGATGAAAGGGCCAATAAATTTCAAAATATATGAAATTTGATCCAAAAGAAACTACGGAGATAGAGAACATGATCCTAATAAAAATAGAAAAAAATAATGAGATAATTACATTTTCGCTGTTGACTTATGTACTTATCTGAGCTGGTGTCTCGTATACAGTAATCCCATATATATATATATATATATATATATATATATATATATATATATATATATATATATATATATATATATATATATATATATATATATATTACAGTATACTAGCCGCCAGCTCATGTAACTTATGTGAGTCAGCGGCCAAAAAGTATTTGTCCCATTATTTTTAATTTTTTTAAGATTATGATCTTTACCCCCTTAGCTTATTTAGTATCAGATTTCATAGGATTTGAAGTTTATTTGCGGTTTCATCAAATTAATACAAAATAATATATTCATAAAAACTGTTAATTTTGTATCTACTTGGTGAAATACCAAATCAAAACCAAAACACAATAAATATGGTATCCGAAAACCCTAGGAGATCGAGATTATAATCGAAATTTTTTTTAAGAAGATTTATTAGAGATAGCTAGTAGAAATAGAAAGCATTTTAGATAATTTACATAAGATGACGACTCATTTCCATTGTTCTCTCTCTATATGTGTAAGTATGTGTGCGTGTGTGAGTGTGTGTAGGATTTAGGATTATTGTATGTGAGTTGTAATTAGATGTAAAAAATAGTAATCTCATTAATTTTTTAATTTTTTTTATAAAAGTCATTATTTTTGTTGCTTTAGCTATTTTAAGATTAAATTTAATGAAATTTTGAATTTACTACCATTTCATCAAGTAGTTACAAAATGTTATAATCATAAAAAATTATTAATTTTCTCTCTACTTGATGGAGGCCAAATCAAAACTAAAACTTTAGAAATTGGGTTTGAGTAAACCTTAGAAAATCAAGATCATAATGTAAAAAAATATTTTAAAAAAATTATCGAAGATAATATGAAATTGATTGCAACTCAAATAACTTGGTGAGCTATCAGTTTATGTCCACTATTCCTTCATAGTGATAACATTCTAGTATCAACATTGAAGTAATTTGCTTACCAAAGATAAAACGTGGAGCATTGGAGTAAGGTTTTTGTACAAGCTGTTGTTGCTGCAAGATGCACAGCAGCAACAGCAGCTGCTGCAAGCATACACAACAACAACAACTTGTAAAAAAATTGTTCATTTGGACATCACATATAATTTGTAGCAGCAGCAGCTGCAAAGCAACCCTGTACAAAAAAAAAATTAGGGATCACGTATAATTTGTAGCAACAAAAAAAATTCTGATATACAATACAAATTATATCACACAAAAACTCCAACACAAAAAAAATGTAATAACATATTTAACACAACTTAGTGTATCACATACATATATAACACAAGCAAGCAATTTTGGATTAAATACAACAAGGTCGTATCAACACAGTGTTAATGATACATATATTACCAGGTGAGCATATATCCAAAAATCAACACAGTGTTAATGATTCATCAATTACAAAATTGGCTCCTAAATGGTAAGCCTATTAGTTACAAAGTTTTTAGAACACTTTACACCAGAATTATGTCGCAATCATCTTTGTTGAGCTACCACGAACTCCTTCTTTGCTTCTCCTATGCACGAAAAGATTAGGCTGCCATAAACTCTAATTGGAGGGAGTAAAGTTGTACCATCCAAATCCCTGCTTGATCTTGATAAAAACAAAGAACACTTGCATTTGAATATAAATACCAAATCATGACGAAAAGCACAAATAATAGCTTCAAAAAGAAGGTTATCAACATTATAAAAATGAAATTTTGTATTAGTAGGTGTTTGCATGCCTGATGCATGTTCTAAAAAAAGCCAGTGTCACACAAAGGATCTAAATAGTAAATACATTCGTCAGTCAATATTGATATTCATATACATCAACACTTATAAGTTATCTTGGTTGATATTAAGAAGCATGCACACGAAATAAAGTTTTCAATTTTGTAAGAAAATCCCGCAGAACGAAATGCAGCCATATGTGCCAGTGCAAAACAAAACACTAGATCCTTCAAAATAATTCAGCAAGATCAGTTTTTAGAGTAAACTGAATGATTTTGTCCTTTGTCGAGTAAAGAAAAGGTACAAAAATATAGCTAAATACTTAAAAAAGACGAATAAGGTAAGAACCTGCAGCACTTATCGCAAAAGAACTTATCCTCCGCATTCAAAGTCTCAGTCGAACTAAAATTTTTGAAGCAGCTTGTGATAGAACTATTTTGCTCTATGTCCTAGGTTTACCTCTCCGTTCTTCAGAAAACCCTAGATCGACTGCAGAAAATCCTAGATTCTTCAGAAAACTCAAGAGTTGCCGGCTGCAGGATGGCCAATTCTTCACGATTCACCTCTCTCCTCCGTTCGCCTCGGCTTGATTTCGCCGAGCTTACCTGCAGGATGCCCTGGGTTTGGCTGATTCCTCTTGGTTGTGAAAAAAACAAAGAAGCGAAACTAATCTTCCGCCCGGTCGGATCCCTGGTTGATCAGGGGTATTCGACTTTTAATAGCACGTGCGGCTCACATGTCCTCAATCCAAATGGGGACCAAATGGAGTTTACTTTTCTAGAAATTCAAGTGAGAGTTTTAATTAACCTAATGGAAAATGTTGAACTCCTATGTAAAAAGTTATATCATTTCTATACTAAGAAAAAAGTTATATCATTTCTATACTAAGAAAAGAGGGTCTGAATATAATTAACCTAGTAGAAAAAAAGTGGGAAGTTATACCATCTCTGTACTAAGATGATGTGAGTATAATTAACCCAATGGAAAAATTTGGACTCCCTGGAATCCGAGGGCCACATTTTTACATGCAAACTCACCGTAAATCTCGTCAGACCCGCAGGACCGCACACGCCACGCCCGTACCAAAAACCACTTTCCCTTCCTCTCTGTTCCCAGTCATTCTGCTCCCTCGGCACATCGTACCGCACATATCGCGAAGATGACGACCTCCCGCATAAAATCAACATTATGCGGACGCGTCTCGGGGACTTTGACCCGCTCAGTGGGTGAAGTCGAAGTAGCGAAGGGGTTGGCTTGTTATTCTCCTCTCTCCTGTGAGTCTCATAAACAGCCAAGACTCAAGACTTTTCGTGCTCTAAAATTTCTCGTTATGCTGCTGAGAGGAGCGAGACCACTAAATCTGATCGATCCGCCGACCGATTCCTCTCGATCGACCTCCGAGGTTCGAATCTCCGCAAACCCGCAATCGTTCCTTGTAGCAAATCGGATCTTTTAGGTTATTCCACTGATTTCCCCCAATTATCTCGATTTTTTGTGTTGTTTTTTTTGGGCCAATCGCAGGGTTTGTTAGCTGTATATGTAGTGTAGCAGTAGCCAAGGGTCTGCAATGGGAGGGCTTTGTTCAAAGGGATCGGCGGTGGACAAATCGCCGAGTGAGAGCACTCTTAATGCGAATAATTTTAGGGACCATGAGCCGGTGGATTCTCATTCGAGATTGAAGACGCAGAATAATTCGATTGGGGAACAGTATTTTGGTGAGAGTAAGGAGAAATGGTTGCCGCAGCCGCCGCTGTCCTTCTCCGATAGGATGATGCCTGCTATGCTCGCGGGTGTTTCGAGTGATGTTGTTGAGGGGATAGAGCCGCAGCTTTCGAGGTCTTTGTCGCATAACTCTCGGCTGACAACGTCGAAGCAGGCCGTCACTTCGAAGGCCGGAACAACAAAGGTAAGCTTCTTTTTTTTTTTTTTTTTTTTTTTTTTTGATTCTTCATGTTTTGTAGAAATAAATGTTGTTTATAGTGTGTGTGAAATAGAATAATGTGACATTCCATGTGTTGGTTCCCATGTGGCATGTGCAACAGTGCTTGGTTTTTTCACTTACATATAAGCAAATAATTCTCTTATTAGCAAAAAAAAGAAGAAGAAGAGAAATAAAAATAAAAACGATCTATTTGGCTACAAGCTGTTATGGACTGCATACCCCTGCCTTAATTTGAATGTATCTTCATTATTTGATCTATGAATGCTTAGTATACCCACATCAGAAAAAAATTTATGGAATCATTAATATTACTTCTTGACGCCAAATTTCTGTCCCTTTTCATTACGTTGACACCTTTACGGTTATAAAGAAGCAGAAGGATGAGTTGTTTCATATATTAGTTACTCCCAGAGGTTGTCTAGTTAGGACTTAGGTCATTCAGTACTCGGTCCCAAAAGGGCATCGGTGAAGTTGAAAGAATATTTACTTGCTACATTGATGTCAAATGGAATTGATCTGGGAGCATACCGAGAATCACATAATCAGTATCATTTATTAGTATTACTCTGCTTGTGCTCTGCCTGAATTTGTATGTTTTGGCTGTGGTACCAAGTTCTTAGTAAAGGGATCACGTGATGTAGCCACTGCTAGTATAAAACATTGTCAATCTCTAGAAACAAATCCTTATAAAACTCAGGTAGTGTTTTATGGAGCCATATGGAGAATATTGACTATTGGCTGATTCCAAAAAGTTGGCATAATGGCTTTTGCTCTTCATGGCTATATTGTGTCATTTATTAGTCTTCTCAGCTAGCACCTGATATTTAAAAAGGGGCTTGAAGCAGGATCATCTAATTGTTTAAGAACATAAGTCGGATTTGTTTTTGTGAGGCAGTTTAATTTCTATATAGTGTTGCTTACAACTCCAGCGTCTTTGGTGAGGTACAGTTGGATGCGTGATACCAATGTGTTTGCCACATACTTATCGATGGTTTATATGTGACTGCTAATGCTCAGGACATGAAAGATTGGCATATGATGGCCATGAAGTGGATTCATTTGCAAGCTATTCCTGGTTTGTTGAGATAACATGTTTTGCTAGGTGAGAAAGGACAATCTACGTGGTGTAAGAACATTGGAGCTTATAATATAAACTTGCTTTCTGCCGGTAAAACTTAAGTAGATTTGGTGGATTGTGGAAAACTACATGTGCTTTGCATAATTTTTGAACCTTTTGCCACCTTTCATTATACGTGAGTGATGGACTTTTAGCAAACCGTTAGTTGACGTTGTTAGGATTAAGAGAAAAAGTTATGGTGTCCTAACCTTGGCCGTTCAGTATACTTTTGCCATATGTTAAATGAGTTATCCCAGTATTCGAGTGAACGCAGCCCGTTACTGTAATCTCTTCACGTGTCTATAGAAGACCTTTTCTGCAATTCCCCATTTGTAGTCTTACTCAAATATTGTAGTCTGTTTGCTTTTCCAAATTTTGGTGCAATACGTGCACCCTAAGACACAATTTTGGTTCCAATCTTAGTGCATTGCAATAGTTGCATAAATGGAATCCAAGAGGGGTGGAAAAATTTGCCCAAAGATTTTATGATATTATATTATCTTGAAAAGTTATTAGCTGCAACGGGAAGTTTCTAAATCCTTCGGTAACAACGACAGGGATTGTGTGTATGACTATATAAGCCACAAAACGGGTATTCATTTGTGGTTAAATGTGAGTGTGCTTGCGACATGGTATTTATGAGGGTTTTCCATTGTTAAGTTCATGATTTTGTGGCTCTGGAAAGAGTCCATAGGGTGAATTGAGTGGGACAGTTCTATTAACACATTATGTACCATTTTGATTGGTTAGATTGAAGGTTTGGTTTGGTAGAAAATGATTCCAGATTTGTGGTATAGGTTCTAGAGTTTATATGTCCTGCTTTAGGATAGTGTTATCCCCAACTTAATCCATACTTGATCTTTTTATGAACTGAGTCATATCGATTCAAGTTAATTATCAATGCACCAAGCCATTATCAAATTACTTAGATTTGCTGGTCATTTGCTGTTAGTTGAGTCTCCAAGCCTCCTTTACTTATTATATATTGTTTTTGTGTCGCTACCTTTTTGGCATGTTATATCTATCCTTTTCTTAGTACATTTTTCAATCATCTCAAGCAATAGAAAACCTAAAATTCTTTTATGCACTTGCAATTCCATATTGTACATGCGATTTTGCTATTCAAATTTCCTGCGACTTATAACTTCATTTCATTATCTCACCTATTTAAGACTTCATTATATCAACTATAGCTCATGCTTATCGTTGCCTCCAATCCATCACCATAGGCCTATGATGCTTTTAATGTCTTTTTGCTCATGGTATCTTCTTGATCATATGGTGGATATATTCGAATTTGGAATATCGGCCGTTTCGGCTATCTCGAGGGTTTGTATATTACTATAATATTTTTTTAAAAATATCTAGAAATATATAAAAATAATTATCAACATTTTGGTGTATGCTAGAAATTAGTTGATTATGACTTAGTCATATTACAATGAGATATTGTATAAGATGATAGTTAAAGCAATATTATATGTGTAAAAAGTTAAAAATTATAAGTCATTATTTTTTAAATAAGATATTTAATTAACAATTTAGTTAAAATGTTGATTCAATTTTTTAATGCCAATAAATTTATTAAAATTAAATTTTAATTTATAATATGCATTTTTTTATTAAATTAAAGTTTAATAATAAACCCAATTTTGGCATAATATTGACTTCGTGAGCATGCAATGGTAATTCTAAATATCTAATTAAATCAGTATTGTTTAAAAATAAGAGGTAGTTTTCTATTTTCATTTTATAAATGTAGCCCATTAAGGGGTTATATGCAAATGTATTTTGCTAATATTTAGATGTTCTTGAGTCAAATTTGGAAGCCCAAAAATTTGTTAAACGGGTTTGACTTGAGTCTGAAATCCGAAACCATTTAAGATAAGCAAAATAAGTTAATTGGCTCCGGTCTAAAAATACGTTCAAACCCAAGACCCATTTATCTCATACCCTATTTTAGCAATTAAGTTGCAAAGCAGAAAAAAGAAGAGGTGGCAGTAGCCATATATAGGATCAAATCTCTCTCTCTCTTACTCTCACTTCTCAATACTTTCGGTTTTAGTACTGGACCTTTCAATGGTACCCATCTTTTTTCCTCTTAATTTCAAAGCATACACGATCAGATCTGCAGTTTCCTCCTTAATTTTTAATGATTCTACATATTTTTGACTTGGTTTGGACCCGAAATAAAACTTTTAATAGTTTTTTCAGATCAAGTTTGACATAATATTGTAAATTTTAGGCACCTACTGATATTATGGGGCCAATATCATATCATATATCTTGACATCCGATACATCACTTGATACATATCTATCGGCTAATATTTTAAACCTTAAAATTATCAATACCATCCTAAAGTTTACAATATTCGGCTAAAATTGACTCAAATGAATGTAAACATAATTCAGCTTCGGGTCTAACAGAGATAAAAAATGTATAAAATCGTTAAAAAAAAAGAAGAAATGGTCTTGGATGAAATCATGGCAAAAGAAGGATGGGTACCATTAAATGATCCAGTTTCGATAATAGAAGCAAAAAGAAATAGAGAGAGAATCTTTTGAAAGCTATTTTTTAATCCTAAATCTGGCCACCTACATGGTTTCTCTCCTTTGTCTTCGCTCAGCCGAGCCTACCGTCTCATAGCCACCTCTCTTTTTTCGATCTTCGAGTTAGGGTTCATATAGGCATGCGATTGAATGAATCGGATTAGGAAATGGATCAAACCGCGCGAAATAGTCACCTTGGAAGATATGGCGCAACGGAACCCAGTTTCTGGAAGTAGAAGTAGGATATGGATAAATGGGTTTTGGGCAATATTTTAAAATCTGAATAAATTAATTTATTGTGCTTATGCTGAATGAATTCAGGTTTTGGATTCCAACCAATCCCATTTATTTATATGGTTTTGAGCTTCTTAATTTAAGTCCAGAGCATCTAGATATTAACAAAATATATTTACATGTAACCCCTTGAGGGCTACATGTATAAAAAAAAGAGAAAGAAGTGAACATATTTGTATTTTTTTTAAGCAATATTGGTTTAAATAAAATTTTTAAGTTACCATGGCATCTAGTATAGTTACTATTATGCCCATTAGGTTTTCTGTTAAACATAAATTTTAATAAAAAATTATTAAGCATTAAAAAAAATTAAAGCTAGCATTTAACCTAAAACTTAATTACTTAATTTATTTGAAAAAAAATAATAAATGCCTATTTTTATGTAGGAACTAAGTTCTCCATGAACATGTAAATAAGTTATTGCAACAATATGATAATATGTAATATTTTAAGTGTGCATATTGGATTATGAATTTATGATAATAAGTTTGAATTGTAATTTTCAAATTTCTACCTATATGTAATATTGCTTTAACTATTTCCTTGTACAATATTCAGTTAAAATATGACTTAATGTCAATCAATTAATTTGTAACTTATATCAAAATGTTGATAACTATTTTTAGCTATTTCTAGTTATTTGTAGTAAAATAAAGCAATCAATAAAATATTTTGAATATAGAAGATTTGACCAAGATTCCTGACATAACCAATTTCAATATACAAATTCATTGGCCGACACAGATACTATTTTCGATATTTAAAACATTGCAGATATTCAAAGTTATCAAATCAAGATATGTATCGTATCATACGATACATTGATCTATGCAAGCACATAACAATGTAATATATGTATGAGAAAATTTAAAGGAAATTAACAATCAATGTTAAAGCTAGTAACATGCAAAATATAAGTCAATTTTGCTATATATAAAGAGGTAACTAAATCATGCAGTCATTAATAAGAAATGATACTGCTACATTCACTTGAAGTTGAAAAATAGTATATTTTTTTTAACTGTATCTTCATCTCCTCTTTACACAAACTCCTCATTTACTATATTCTTATTTCTCTTTTCTTTTTTAATTTATTTTTTAAAATTGTATTCTAGCTACCAAGTCTTAAAATATAACAATACAACAACAACTAAGTATTTTATCCCAAGTATTTGGGGTAGGCTTACCAAGTCTTAAAATAATTCAAAAAATATTAGATACTAAAGATTAGTAAAAAAAAAAAAACTAATTGATTAAAATTTCATCATTACATCTTCTCTTTCCTTTTCTTTTTGGCAGACCTATTTATTCCTTCTTCAACCTTAAAATATTATGGAAATCTATCCAAGCAGCACATTCTACGGTGTCCTTTCTCTGAAATCCATTCATAATAGGATTTCATATCCAATAGACAAATCAATCCATATTTTTCTCTAATTTCTTCCCTCTTTTTTTTGCCTTAGGTCCAATTGCACACAATTTAAAAAAAAGAAGAAGCATTGAGGATAGGTTTTGTTACCCCACCGAAAAACAACAAAACAAGTCATTATAATATTAATTTGTTATCCCCTATAGATACATTATTATCATCATCTTTAAGAAATTTGTTTTAGTTCTTTCATTATCTTCTGCATTCTTTACAAACTCTTTCTTTTAAGTAAATGACATTAACATGCCTAGGTTTTAGTGTACACAAATAAGCTCATTATATACTCAAAATAAGAATTAGTGATTATATAATTATATTGATTAGAAATTAATAGATATATCTCTTTTGACAATTGGTTCGATTGTTTTTATCAACTAAGATTGCATTTTGAATTTTGGGGGTCCTCTTTTTATCAAAAGACGTACTTGTTCTGAATTTATAATCCATAATTAAATCTACTAGTTTCATTTGAATGAGTTTGAAATTCATTTGTCAGTCGATCCAACGTGTTGTAATGTATCACAAATTGCAAGATAAGTTAACTATATTGTAAGATACAAAAACTAGCAGCATCAGAGATAAGATACATATTGATTTCCATGTGTCATTTTGTATTGTAGGATATGTATACCATATTGTAGGATATTGATAACTACATGATATTAATATCGAGGCATGGTGATACCTAGGAGAGATAGGTGTGAAATGACTAATAGACCTTTTTAACAAGATTTGACAAACTAAAAGGATGGCAAATGAGTGGAGGAAGAGTACTATAGTACCTCTATATAATAACAAGGATGATATTTAGAGTTATTTACCTATCATGGAATAAAACTCATGCACATAATGAAGATTTGGAATGGGTAATTGAACATAGGTTAAGACATAATGTTAAGATATTAGAGAAGCAATTTGGATTTATACCAGGCGATTGACGATAAAGGCTATTCATTTGCTTTGTTAATATATAAAGTGATTTTGAAAGAGAAACATAGATTTGCATATGATATTTATTATTTTAGAAAAAACCCATTATAAGATACTGAGAAAGGTATTATGGTAGATATTGATGAAGAAGGGAGTTTCCGTCAAGTACATTGACATAATCAAGAACATATATGATGGAGTAGTAGTAAATATTAGAAATTGTGGAGACCTAATAAGTAATTTTTCGTTCACAGTTGGATTACATGAAGGCTCTGCATGGAGTATATTCTTATTTACCATAATAATGGATGATTTTACTAGAGCTATTCAAGGTTAGATACTTTGATGTATACATAATCGATAGGACAAGAGCAAGATAAATGCAAAATTGGAATTATGGATGTAAATCTTAGACTCACGTGGTTTTAGATTACGTAGGTCAAAACATAGTACATGAAGCACAAATTTAGTTTAGGTACCTGGATTCCATTATCCAAAAGAATGGAGAGATCTATATTAATGTTAACCATAAGATCCCAGCTGGTTGGTTGAAGTGGAGGAGTGCAGCAAGAGTTTTGTTAAATCTTAATATTCCGTTAAGATTGAAGGGCAGATTTTATCAAACTGCTGTTAGGTCCATCTTTGTTATATAGCACAAAATGCTATACTATAAAGAGATATCATGCACAAAAGATATAAGGAGACATCATGCGCAAAAGATGAGTGTAGTAGAGGTGCACATATTTCATTGGACGTATGGTAACACTGGGAGAGATAAGGTGGGAAATGGAGATATTTTTTAAAGCTAGATGTAGCTCCCATACAACAATAACAACAACTAAGTTTTTTATCCCAAGTACTTGGGGTAGGCTACATGAACCAAAAGAGAATCACGCCGGATCGATCGCGTTGATAATCCTTCTCCATTCATTCTTATCAAGTAGTATCTCTTCATTTAAACCTCTAGAATCCATATTTTTCGAATCACCTCCATCCATATTTTTTTCAGTTTTCCCTTCGCTCTTTTAATTTGTTCTATATTGATAAACTCTCCTTGTCGAACTGGTGCATTTGTAGGTTTACATTGCATGTGACCAAATCATCGTAAGCGATTTTCTCGCATTTTTTCATCGATGGGGCTACACCTACTCTAGCACGAATTTATTCATTTCTCACTTTATTTCTCTTAGTGTTGCCGCATATCCAGTGAAGTATGCGCATCTCTATTACACTTATTTTCTGTGAATAATATTTCTTTATAACCCAGCATTTCGTGCTATATAATAAAGCTGGCCTAATAATAGTCCTATAAAATTTTTCCTTCAGCCTTAATGGAATATTATGGTATAAAACTCCTGATGCACTTTTCAATTTAAACTAGCTAATTTGTATTCTATGGTTAATATCATTATAGATGTAGCTCCCATATAAACAGAATATACGAGAAAATTGCTTACAATTGTTTGGTCATGTGCGACGTACACCTATGGATGTACTATTCAGTGAGGGAGCATATCAATTTAAGATAAGTTAAAAGAATGACGTGTGATAATACTAGGAGAGATAAGATGGGAAATGAGGATATTTGCTAAACTAGATGTAGCCTGCACATAAGAGAAATACACGAGAAGATTGCTTATGATATGGTCATGTGTGATGTACACCTATAGATGCACTAGTTCGGTGAGTAGACCTTATCAATCCAAAACAAGTTAAAAGAGCAAAGGGACAACCGAAGAAATTGTAGATGGAGGTGATACAAAAATATATGGATACTAAAAGCCTTAATGAAGACATATTGCTTGATAAAAATGAGATGAGAAGGATCATAGATTTGATCTACCTGGCAAAATCCTCTTTTGGTTCATGTGCTTGCACCAAGTATTTGGGATAAAAGGCTTGGTTGTTGTGTTGATATTAAATGGTAAATATTGCATTGATAGCTCAATATTTTATACATATTAGTCGGTACGTATCAGGATTGGTTGGTTCAATTCTACTTACTTCTCTAATTGTAATATTCTAATTCTATTCTAGTTATAGTACTTTTAATATAAATTTTTTATTTTCTAATCAAATTAGTAACTCACCACAAATATTTTATTGGTAAATTATTATTTTAATTGATTGATTAATTAATTAATTAATTAATTTTTCTCTATTTTTAGGAAGCTTCATGCAACTCCATATTTTTTAAAGACCGACAGGTTTATATTACTTAATAGTTAATTGATTAACTGATTAATTAATCATTGTCAATTAGTTAAAGATTCTAATATTAATTAATCAGTCCCAACCATTAGGATGTATTTAGTAAATATAACTGGTTAAAAGTTCCTAATTATTATTGGACTTCAATTGCATAAGATCCTTTTTAATTAGATTTATTGCGATTTTAAGATTTTCTATTTTTTATTTAATTAATATAATGTCTGTACTAAAGTACTTGTTTTTAAGAGTATTGATAGAAAGATCATTAATTACTATTAATTACGGGAAGATCATTAATCACTATTAGTTAATCTTAATAGTAATTAATTACTATTAAATATTTATTGGGGAACTTACTAAGGTAGAATAATAGTTCTTTTTGTTGAATCTTTATTTCAATATTTATGAGTAACACAATAATAATTAATTAGATAATCCTAATCAATTATGGACTTGGAAAAAATATTACTTAATGGTAATTTTAAGAGTTTCTAATTGTTACTGAATTTTAACTTTGAGTTTTCCCCCCCTTTTCATAGAGAAACTTTTGAAAACATAAGTTTAGGAGTTTTTTTATTTTTTCTGTGGGGGCGCGGGGGGGGGGTGGGGGGGGGGGGGGGGGCTCTAAACTATTTTCTTTAAGGTGCTATAGATATCAAGTCTCTACTTTAAGAAAAAGACCCAATATGTTGACTATTATTAATTTGCTATTAGTATAATCTAGGTATGTTTTGATATAAAACGTGAGATGCACTGAGCTACTCTTAGTCACTTAAGGAGCCAAGGCTTGTTTCTTTTGCATAGCTGTACGAAAATGTAGGTTAGCGTAAAAGTTAGCATACATGTAAAAATGTAACCATTATATGCTATTACATTACTTGAAATATGTGTTTGGAGGTAGGAAGCAGCGAAGGATGGACACAGGACATGGCAAACACTTAAAAAAGTGAGGACCTGGGACAACAACGATATGACATTAGGATATTTACAAATAATGACGAGAATGCATGTATAGATACATATGTTACATGCCCATGTATCAAAATGTCTATAAGCACATTTCTAATAATACAGTGAAATACGGTATTCTTTATATGCCTAAAATATAACCTATTGTACATTTTTTGTGACTTTCGAAAAAGAATGGGACCTTCGCACTTTAATACTAGAAATTAGCTCAAGATAACTCATTTCTTTTGTAATAATATGCCTAAGCTTATTTTCGCTTTCATATGAGCCAATGTTTTGAGGGCCATATTCTGCTACAGTATAGGTTTTGATAAATAAATGAAAGTAAATAAAATTTTCAAATTAATAAATGGGGTAGTGTATGAAATGTGTAGCATGTCCAAGAAGTACTTTAATTTGAAAAGTCTTAGAAGTTCCAAGTTCCAACATGTGTCTGAGAAATGTGCAATAACTGTTGGTGTCAGGCACATGTTCATGCTGTTTAATGATAGATGTGTCCTGTGCTACATAGGTCTGGACTTTTTGATGCAGAAATACATCAGTCTGTGTATAAATATATACAACTATGCATTGTCTCATTATTTGTATATGTTCTAGTGTCATGTTAACATGTTCCTGTGTCTTATTTTTAAGGAATTGTGCCGCTTGTCTTGTTCATGTCATGTCTGTGTCCTTGTCCACGCTCATGCTTCTTTTATTAGGGCATTTTCTTTTCAAATCCATGAATTGCTATAAGAAGTTAATTACTTTGCCATTTAGCAAGTACGTCCTTACTCCTGCATATTATACATCAATAACATATTAAATTTATTAACTTTCTGAATATGTCTTTGAACTACCTAATGTGGTCCTCAGGTTCTGATAATCTTCTTTCTGGACCTTTTGCCTGCTTTTGCCAAACACTGCATTTCATGGCCATAATCATGATAGGTCAAAATTTGTTGAGAATATTTATACAAAGCTTCCAGGAATTTCATCTGTTTTATACCAAGTGCAGGAAGACTAGGCTTTGCAGTTCACTTCTTACAAAACTCGCTCTATAGAGTCTTCTAGCTTTCGTACACTGCAAGTTATGGATTGGGATAAGATACTGATTGTTATTTAGAGTGTTTGGACTGAGGGAGGTTTAAATGAATATTTCACATGACTTCATGGGGGTCATCATCTTATATGCATTTTACCTGTAAGCAAAAAATTATTTAAGTGTTTCTGTAGCTACTTGAGCACGCAAGGCCTCATGTAAAATTAAATTCCATACAATGAGTCAGGAACTAATGGTTACATAATTTTTGAAGGGAGAACCATGCGAATAAATGATATATCCATAGTTAATTGTGCTTGCAGCATCACTTGACTATGGGGTTTCCTGTTTTTTTTTTTTTTTTTGGGGGGGGGGGGGGGGGGGGTGGTGGTGTGTTTGGTGGGGTTTGTGACTGACTACACAGAGGTGTTGGGAGCCACCTCTACAGTCCCACCTCTGTTGGAATGTTCATGTGACAAGGACAGATGAAAACAGAAGAAACAGGAATTGTTTGACTACACCCAAAAGCAAATAGTCCCATATGAAGGCAACGATATGTTTCTGCAATTCTGTACCTCTTTCTGCAACTTTCGTCATATATGTCAACTTATTAGCCTTCTTTCGATAAGCAATTTTCTAGACTTGTTAATTACATAACTTAATCTCTTCGATGTTTCTGCAGAGAATCTGATTAGCTATCTATTTCGTAACAGGTCTCAGAAGTGAGCTCACTTTTAGGCAGGGCTGGCACAGCTGGGCTTGGGAAGGCAGTTGAAGTTTTAGACACTCTTGGTAGTAGCATGACAAGTTTAAGCCTTAGTAATGGCTTTGTATCAGGAGTCGTGACGAAAGGAAATCAGATATCTATTTTGGCTTTTGAGGTTGCCAACACTATTGTGAAAGGTGCCAATCTTATGCATTCACTTTCTAAAGAAAACATTAAACATTTAAAAGAAGTAGTTCTTCCATCAGAAGGTGTTCAACGTCTAATATCCAAAGACATGGATGAGTTGCTAAGGATGGCTGCCACTGATAAAAGGTATATAGAGAAAACTTGCTCATTCCATAATTAGGTACACAGGTTAATTTAAACATTGATGAATGCCTTCCAGTTGAATTCCCTATGTTTGGGAAGTTCCTAACTTCTCCAGAAATATTTATTTTCATTTGTCAGAGTTCTTGATCATTTTAAAGGATACTAGCACCTTTTCTTACTAACAACTTTGTTGGTTTTTGATGAACAGGGAAGAACTGAAAGTATTTGCGGGAGAGGTGGTCCGTTTTGGAAATCGTTGTAAAGATCCTCAATGGCATAACTTAGACCGCTACTTTGACAAGTATTGTTCAATCCCAGACACCTCAAAATTATATTTGTTGTATTCTAAAGGTTGTAGAGACGTAATTTGCTGTTTGTTTTATCATTGCTAGATTGGGGTCAGAACTTACACCTCAGAGTAAGTTGAAAGAAGAAGCAGAAGCAATGATGCAGCAACTCATGACTATGGTTCAGTATACAGCTGTAAGTATTTTCTTTTTTTAAAAGTTTCAGAAACGATCCTCTTTGATTATAATCTTTCAGTGGTACGGGTTATTTGTTACTTCATATCAAATTAAATGAAACAACATATATGCAATTGCAGACTCAATGACCCTCTCTAATTATCTGTCTTTGATATGGGTCATTTGTTACTTTATATCAAAGTTAATGACATAGCATATACACAATTTCCAAGCTCATTATAATGTCTGTAGCCAGGTTAAAGCCAACTGTTTTAGACAGTCGTTGAGTTGCTAGCCCAGCGTGGGAGTACCTATGTTCAGTAGTGGCGTAGTAATTGGCCATGAATATTGAATTAATAGGAACTTAGTAAAATTAGTTTCAAACAAGTTTTTCATTCTTCATAGTTGACAAGTTTTGACATGGTTTAAAACCTAACAAGAGTTGGAGTGTGAGGGTTTTAAGTGTGTAGACTAAGACCGTGTTTGGATTCTTAATTGCTATGCCCTAAAGAATTTTCAGCTGTTAATTTCCTATCTACTTGATGGATGGACAAAATTTTTTAACATTCTTGATTCTCTTTTTTTTTTTTTTTTTTTTTAAACTTAATTGTTATAGATGAGTGAATCAAGGTAGTAAATATCGCATGACGGGATTGTATCATGTGAAGGCTTTTCATGTCAAATAGAGGATATCATAGGATATGTCGAACATACAACCTAATATAAGGCATATGCACAAGATTCTGGATGATAAGATATATGTGTATTCAACATTGAGGTTGGCTACTCTTGATCTATTCTATTTAATATGAGTCACATAACATGCATGTAAAGTCATTCATGAATATTATAGGATCGTGCAAGCCCAGTGCTAAAATAAATCATGTAATGGATTCTATCGGAAGTTCAAAACATAAATCATAGAAACAATTGAGAGTTAGGAACAATAACAATAGCGGTAACCACTTGTGCAGCAACTGCAACAATGTGACAAATGTGGTAGTGGGGCATTTAGCAGGAGGGAAGAGGTGAAATTTGAAAAAAGTTATTGAGGTCTTAAATAATTCCTGAAGTAGCTAAACAAAATTTTCAGACTTGAGAATCTGGATTGTTTAGAACAATGGTGAAAGACCTAGGATTTTACTTTATATAGGGACTGGTTTAGGTATTATGCAAAATTGAGTCCAAACCGTTTCTAAGTTAAAAACCGACTGAATAAAAAAATGGACCATATTGTTCCAATATCCGGGGAAATACTTGTAACGGCATGCAAATTCTTACATCATTATTTACCATTTTTATGCTAGCTGATTGGTGGTTTATCTGATAGTCACGTAGTCAGGAATGTTTCGCATGTGATGTAACTATATTCTACTTAAAATAATTTATTTGTGTGAGCGAAAGTGGCATAATGTTTTAATTTCTAGAACCTTTTCATGTAGGAGTAGTAGGAGATATTTTAAATTAAGACTATAAATTATAATCCTAGTGTCTCTTATTTTGATTCCTCAACTTTCTACAAATCAAATCTCTTTAGTCTTCATTTATGACAATCTTACCCATTCATATTCCATTCACTGAAATGGAGTTAGTCCTAATCCTTGGACTTAAAAACCCCCATCTCACATCTCTCATTTTGGTTCTTGCCTCTCTCTCGACCTTAACTCGTTTTCTCTTAATTCTTGGACCGAAATTTTAGCAACTTTTAGAGGGAAAGGGAAGGCTTAAATAAAAATTTTCTGACCTTTTTTCTTCTTCACTTCAATTTTCTCCAAGCTAAGGACTATTTCCTTCCTAACTAAACCCATTTATAATAAAAAAATTTTAAGTTTTAAATCTGATTGTGAGGGATATCTTGAATAATTTTAGGCTTACAAAATTAGAATTATGTAGTAGTTTTGGCAGAATTGAAAGGAAAGGTGAGATTTTTTTAGTGAATCTCTAAGAAAAGCAAGTGTTATTTTTCTCTTATGTAGAGATCTGTAGTTTGCTTCCCAAAATTTCAATCTAATACATACTAACCTTATGCTAATCATCCTAATCATCTTCTTAGAAGTGTAGAGAGCAATTTTAGCTTCTTTTTTTTTTTTTTTTTTTTCATTTTTAACTTAAGAAGAATATTTAACAGTCAGTTGCTTTCAGCAGCTCCGGTTGCAGCACCATGTTGCTGGCACTAGAAACTTAAAAGTAAATTTTCTCTTCTTTTGTTCTCCTTGAGTGCACTCATTTTAGTTCCTTCTTTGTTTTTACTATAGTGAATTGATGCATCATATAAAATCCATCATGCAAAATTTTGGATTTGATCTTAATCTCTAGAATATCATGCCTTAATCTCTTATTAATGAAATTCAAGAACTTGCACAAGAATGCATTAGTTGGTTTTAGACATTTTGACAACAAAATATTTTATCGTGTGCTATATAGATGTGTGTTACTTGATAGAAGGTGCATACTCTTTTGTTTTGAATACTATACTTGTATTGTGTATGTTGTGCACCAGTTAAGGGGTTGTAGTTGGGAGATGTAGTAGTAGCCAAGTTGGTTTTCATGGTGATTGTATGGGTGTGAAACGGTGCCTGATAAGGTGTTCTGGTGGTGGTTATGAGGGGCTGAAAAGATGCCTAACTAAAACGTTCTATTTTTTTGTTCAGTTTCAACTGCTACAGCAGCAAACAAGCTGCTTCTATTAAATTCATTTTGTCAGAATTGAGCATGAAGAAAAATGGAAATTAAAATTGCTCTCTCTGCATTGAACTAAGAGGATTTCAGTGAGAGGATTTAGTACACTGTTGGCATGTATTATATCGGATTTTTGGAAAGGAAACTAAGAATTTCTACAGTAGAGGCGAATAATACTCACCTTCCTTGGAATTCACTTAGTAATGTCAAATTTTCTTTTGATTCTTACCAAAGCCATCGTCAACGTCCTAATTTGACAAGCAATCATTATTCAAGATAACCATTATAATTTGATTAAAACTTGAAACTTGTGAAGCCAAATGGATTTAATTAGGGAGGAAATAATCCTTACTTTGTGGGAGATTGAAATGAGGACAAAACGATCACAAAAACTCAGTCCAATCCTTTTCTTTCCCCATAAAAGCAGCTGAGATTATAGATCTAGAATGAAGAAAAAGTGAGTTGAGATGGAGAGGGAAAGGCAAGAAGCTAAACAAAAGGATTGGTGTAAGGTGGGATTTTTAAGTGATAATATAAGGTCTAGGGTTAACCCTTTTTACGGGAATGAATGTGAATAGTTAGGATCTATAATAAGTAGAGTTTGAGTTGTAACAAGTAGAGGGATTAAAAGTAGATCATGGGATTTTAATTAGTTATTATTTAAATATCTCCAAGTATTCCTACATGGATGAGTTTTGAAAGTCAAACCACTCTCTTCTAACTCAAAAGTAGCATATTTTAATTAGAATAAATTTCATACCATGCAAGACATTTCCGACTCAATCACTATTTGCGAGACTCAATCAATAGAATTAACAAAAACAACAACAACTAAGCCTTTTATCCCAAGTAACTGGGGTAGGCTACATGAACCAAAAGCGAATCCCGCCGGATTGATCACACAGATAACACTTCTACATTCATTTTTGTTGAGTAATATGTCCTCATTTAAACATCTAGAATCCATATTTTTTCATATAATCTCCATCCATATTTTCTTCGGTTTTTTCTTTGCTTTTTTAGTTGGTCCTATGTTGATAAGCTCTCCTTGTCGAATCGGTACATTTGTAGGTCTACGTTGCACATGACCAAATCATCGTAAGTGATTTTCTTACATCTTCTCTTCAATTGATCTAACGGAGCATCCACTTCTCTGTTACACTTCTCTTCTGTGAATGATGTTTCTTTTTAGCCTAGCATTCCGTATCATATAATAAAGCTGGCCTAATAGCAGTCCTATAAAATTTTTCGTTCAGCCTTAACGGAATGTTGTAGTCACATAAAACTCCCGTTGCACTCTTCCATCTCAACCAGTCAGTTTGGATCCTATGATTAATATCACTATCGATCTCTCCATCATTTTGAATAATAGAATCCAAATAGTTAAACTGACTGCTCATTTATATCAATTTTTAGTCCAGTGTTATAGTCTTAGGTCCGTCGTTTACTAAATTTTCTTTTCATATACTCTATTTTAGACCTACTCAGTCTAAAACATCTAGATTCTAATATTTGCCTCCGTAACTCTAAGTTGGCATTCACCCATACTGTTGTCTCGTCGACTAAGACAATATCATCAACAAATAGTATATACCAAGGTATCTCATTTTGAATAGCTCTAGTAAGCTCATCCATCACTACAACAAATAAGAACGGACTCAATGCAGATTCTTGATGCAATACAATTGTAATTGAAAAATTATTTGTTAGACCACTGTAAGTTCTGATATTGGCTACTACTCTATAATACATGTCCTTAATTATATTAATATACTTGATAATGACTCTTTTTTTCATTAATATCCATCAAAGCACCTCTCGTAGTACCTTATCATAGGCTGTTAAAACAATACATATATCATTTGATATAAGACAAATGATATAATGTTTTTTCTTATGTATCATTGTGGTTACCCCGTAGAAAATGATATATTGCCCTAGCTGTCAATTATATCCTTTGATATTTAAATCGATGGAATGAATCATGAAAATAGATGTCCCACCATCAAATTCGTCCAAATCCTTCTAGACGAACCGAAATCTATCACACACATAATAAAGAATGACAACATTGCCCGTTTAATTGATTAGTTAATTCAATTTAATTAATCAAATTCTCATTAGATTTAATTTTTATTAATGTTTCTCAACTCCCAAATCCTGGTGACATTTCTTCATTAAGTTTCTCTGCAGTTGATGCCCACATGCGAAAATGATGTACACATGCCTTATCCCATTGTAGAGCAGTATGGGTATTTTCCCCCTCTTCGGTCTAATCAACCTTCCCTTTTCCTCTAGATATATATATTTTTTCTCTTGCATATGAACTGCTTTTTAGCATGTGGTGATTATAGTTTTAAAAATCTATTATCTTGTCCCATTGACCTTACATAGTAGCTTAGATTGATAACTGTGTCTCTTAGGAGGAACTCATCCATTTATCCTGATACTGAAAGCTATTTTTATATAATTTACTAAGTAGGTCATGGATATGTATGTAAGATGAGCTTCCTAGTGTATTTTGTGATTCTGGAGTAATGTCAAGTAGCATACAGGTTTCTAGATATCACAGAGATGCAGCTGATGTAGCTGAATGAAGAAAGAGAATTCATGTCACCATCCCCAAAACTTTGGGATGATGGTTTTGTTGTTGTGTATAGAGCTATGTAAGTATAAATGTTTAGGCATATTTCTAGCCATATGACTAGCATTGTTCTACAATTTATTCCATGACTTCTATGGTCGTTTTCTTATAATTAAGATTTTCACTTATTTTAGGCATACCCATTAAAGTTTTAAGTTTTTCTCCTTTTATTGAAAATTTTATAACTATATTTGAATTTCTTTAAGCATCATGCATCATTTCTTTGCTTTTATTTTTCTCCCCAGGAACTATACCATGAATTGCATGCCTTGGATAGATTTGAACAAGACTATCGGCGAAAACTTCAAGAAGAGGAAACTGCAACTGCAGTTCAAAGAGGTGAGTTGCTTTTGTAATTTAACCACAGAAAGCCACTCTTATTAGGCGAGAATCAATTTTTAAATATCTTTCGTATGAGTAATATTGTTATTCTTAGTAATGAGCAATTGTTGTAAGCAAATATGCTGGTATACCTGAACCACAAAGCCATTTTCAGCATGCTAGGTTGTTATGAAAAACAAAGACTGTTTGCCATTCAAAAAGACATACAAATTTATAACCTAAGAAATCCTTAGAAATGCTCAAACTGTGTTTATGGTTCCGTGCCTATATAGTATTCATGCATACAGCATGCATTATTATTTTGACCTGGTAATTTCTTTGTATGCTAAGTAATTTTCCATGTTCAACTGCAATGTATGTCTACAAGATTGTAAAACAAAGGATAGGTGGACCATTCATCATATTATCGTGAAATGTGATAAACTATATTTGGACAATTCTTGTAACTTTTACAATTTGCACAAATAGTCATCTCTTTGTGAGGTATACAAGTACAACGTTGAAGCTTAGCTTGAAAGTGTAAGATTCAAATTTTGTTTTGCATACTATGACTTTGCTTTCATTGTTACCACACTCCTTCAGCAGTTGACATTAGTCTAGTTGTGACCCCATAAAGATAACAGGTGGAAGCTGCCAATGTGGCCCGAACCTGGCCCAAGTCTCTCTCTCTCTCTCTCATACACACAAAATGGCATGGTGATTTATAGTCTTGTTATCTCTCAGTGGAGGGAGAGGGAGGGAAGGAGAGTGCTGGCCTAATCGGTTACTCAAATCAATAATCACATCATCTATTTTGTTCTACATATCAACAAAGCAACCTGTACATATACGAGGTCAGTCTTGACTCTTTAGCTCCAAAGCATGCATTTTCTTCTTAAATTGTTAGACAGCTTAAAAGTCATCTATTTTGCAAATAGTTCATAATATTGAATAGAAGATTTTAAGTCATAATTTCATATATCAACCTATACCAATGTGTATTGCAAGTATCATATGTAGGCCCTATGAAGTTGGTACCAATGTTTTGATAGTTTTAGATATAATATGTAAAATATTATTGATTCCAATACCACAAAGCATCAATTGTTATTGGCATCGATACTGATTTACACCTTGCTATGAAACTATACAAATTATAATACGTATAGATATTATAATGTGTAAAACAAGATGGATGGTGCCAACACCGAATTAATTAACTGATTGGACCATCTCATGCCAAGAATCTCATCTCACTATCTCATTCAATCACGTATGCATGGAAGATAATTTTTGACTACCCTAAGTGTATTATCCACTCTTGAGGCATCCATTCTACCTATGGATGGAAGATTTTGCACTTTGATCATAGTTTTCCACCTATCAAGTGGTCAATATTTGTTCTATTATTAGGAAACTTGATGCAGAGGCAAATTATTAAACCACCTGACTTTTCATCCGAGGCTTGTTTGGACTGTTGTGCTTAAGCTAGAGGAAATGGATATAAAACCACATGTTCACCCAAAGTGCTGAAGCCCCAAATTTGCATGTTTGACTATGCTAAAGTTGGATGAAAAATCAGGTGGTTTAAAAATTCGACTATGTATCGACCAACAAATGTTTGGAAATTGAGCAGTTCCAGAGCATATTTAGACCACTTGATCCGTGGAAGGATGACTAAACTACATGAATTTCCTTGGAAGGGTAGTCTGGACTGGAACATGGAGATCATGCTTACGAGTAGTGTTTTAAATATCGGATACCGGTCTCGTACCGGTCAGTCAAATTGCATACCGGTTACCGGATACCGAGCGGGATATCGGGATATGACCATAAATACCGGAGTGTCATATCGGTATCATACCCGTTAAAGAATAATCATATAATTGGCTATATAGAACATAATAAAACGCATAAAATGTGTTTATAGCACTTACATTGGCTTATTTACATTCAACTTACGAATTTGCAGATATCGTTTAGAACGTTCGCATATGCACAGAGACAGAGCGAAATACAATCATAAAATAAAGAAAAATAATTTGGTTCACACAAAATAAAGAAAAATAAGTGATTTGGTTCACACAAAATAAAGAAAAAATAATCTTACTCAAAATTCACACAAAATCATTCCTTGAATCACTGATTCACACTGAATCAGTGATTCGGTTCACTGATTCAGTGTGAATCAGTAAACCGAATCACTGATTCAGTGTGAATCAATGAACCGAATTACTGATTCAGTGTGAATCAGTGATTCAAGGAATCACTGTAGACTCCCCTACCCGCAGGTTCACTGTTCAGCCCTCCCAATTTAACAATTCCCCTCAAATTACACCAAAAAAAATAAATCCAACATAAATCGCAATCAATTAAACCTAAATAGCACAATTATAAAAGAAATTGAAGAAATTTATAATTCTAAATCAAATTTAAATTAAGAAAACAAACTGCGGTTACCTGGCCGGCGGCGACTGCTCCTCTGGCGAACGGCGATCACCCTTCGAAAACCCCCAGAGCTATGGAGAGCGGAGAAGAAAGATAGAGAGAACACGAGAGAGATTTGTAGATGGATTGGGAAATGGGAAATTAGGGTTAGGGTTCGGCCGTTCGTCTCGATCGGTCGATGATCGCGGAGAGAGAACGAGAGAGAGAGCCAGAGAGTGGAAGAAAAAGAATCAGAGAGAGATTTATGGCGGATTTGGAGAAATTTGGGGTTAGGATTAGGGTTTTGGTCGCGGGAGGGAGTCTCGGATCGCCGGGAGAGAGAGAGAGAGTTCGCGAAAAAATAGAATTTCTCCCCCCTCCCGACCCGTTTTATATCTTAACGGGTCGGGGAACGGGTTATTGGGTTTAAACCGTAACCAAAACCCAATAACCGATATTACTAAATACCGGCCGGTATTAGACATATCGATACCGGCCGATATATCGCCACGTGGCCCATACCGGTCCAAAACGATATCCGGTAAAAAAATACCCATATCGTCTCGTTTCTTCAATTTTAACGATATATCGGCCGATATACCGGTATATCGGCCGATATTTAAAACAATGCTTACGAGTGGATCATGTTAAAAAATGGTCCACAATGCATTTTCTGGGGTTAAATTGCAGGAATTTTTCTGCACAGCCAGTGCATATCGTGAGGAAGTTTCCTTGCATTGCTTGCTAAAAATCCTGCATGTGGACCACCCTTAGGGTGATCAATGCCATTGCTGACAATCTACATGATGTCAAGCGGTGATGAAAATTCATTCGTTACCATCTTTTGTCTATCTATTAGGTTATTGAACCGGGAAATAGAACAAGATTGGGGCAACTCCCCCTCTCCCCTTCACTTTATATGTGTTAGATTAGAAATCTATCTTGTATGTGGGTGTAGTTTATATTTAGTCTCATGTCGCCTGTTAGATTATTTGTATAGTGTTGAGATATGTATAAATATATGTATTCCCTGACTTATAATAAATAGATTGGTTGGTTCTGATTATTTCATAATATGGTTTAGGAAGAAATGTATGTCAATAAATTTGGGCCACTAGTGTCTTCTCTGATAAGCCAGCATATGGAGTGATACGAGTATCTGATTATCCGCTTTACCTGAATGGTCGACAATCCGAGATAATTATGATCGACTGATCAAACAATCTCTTGAGGCGGGTATTAGTATCACCAGCTGTGATGCTTATTTGTGCAAAGGCCGAAGACTGTTTGGTTGAATTCTGACACTATGAAATTGATCTGGCATCAAACTATCAATATTCTTCTGCCTTAAGAGTGCTAAATTATCAATTGGAATGACTTGTTACCAATTTATTCCTATGAGCTGCTAATATATTTGAATTCGTATTTAGAATATTAACCAATTATTATTATATATTTTCTGATATATAATCTTTTCACGGACATGTAGGGGATAATCTTCAAATTTTAAGGCAAGAGTTGAAGAGCCAAAGGAAGCATGTAAAAAGTTTAAAGAAAAAGTCACTTTGGTCCAAAATTTTGGAAGAGGTAGGTAGGTAGTACTGGCTTTTTGTTTCTTACTTGAAATTAAACATATGAGACAGTCACGTAGTTCCATCAAACTTGGTCTTCTAAATATGCCAACTCATGCTTTGCCCATTGTTAATCCTTTGGATTACTATATTTCTTGGACTAGGCCACAAATGGTTCTCTGTGGGAATGTCAGTTTCACTTGGTTAAGAATAAATGTTTACTGTAAAAGATAAACTACTGTACATAAATGTTGCACTTTTTGTAGGTCATGGAGAAGCTTGTAGACATTGTACATTTCTTGCATTTGGAGATTCATGGTGCATTTGGAAGTGCGGGTAAACATTTTGATGCTCTTTCCTTGCATTAATCCACTTTTTTTAATGGTTTGTGTCCTATTCCTGATGCTGCTGTGCTGAGGAAGATACGTTCTTAACAAAATAACATGAGATTTGTTTCCATAGAGTTAAATTTTCTTCTTAAAGGATGAAGATTTCTTTATCGAAACTGTAAGTAATAGCTTTTTTCTGGAAGAATAATCAGGACAGCAAGTGTCCAGCCTGTTTTTAGGAGTGCACTTGGCAAGTCCCATGCTTGTGTGCTTGCATACAAAAGCAGAGATCAAAATGAGCCATATCATAACTTTTGATGTTAACGACTAGAATACTAGTTCTGTACTTTTTCTACTGCTGCACGCTGAAATCTCGCTGTAACGGCTTTTGTCAAAACAACTTTGGTTCAGAAACTGGAATTTTGAGACAACCATCTTGCTATCGATTTACTTTATTTGATGTATGTGTTCGAGAAGTTAAACAGTAACCAGTTATATGTTTCATGTTGCAAAGATTCCCTGTACTTCTACCCCTTATTACTTCCTCTGTTGGATTTCTCAGACCCTTCCACTGAGTAGTATGAGAAAGTTTTAAGCGTTCATGTATTTCAGGTCATAAGCCTTCTTTTTATATATTGGATCTTATGTTGCATTATTTGTGACGCTGATATATACTTTCTAGTTTCCACTGTTCTGTGTTTCATTCCTACACGCCCCCATTTTAGTTACCTTGACTCTCAAGGTCTGAGCTATGAGCCAACTCAGACACATTGTGGTTGGGGCAGCCTGAAAAAGCCGAAAGAAATGGTCTTAATCAAAACTGCAAGACCTCAATTAGACCAATATTGTTCAAAAGGAAGGAATTTGACAAGTATATATAGATTGGCCTACGTTTCCCATGTAAAATGCAGCAAACATCGACATCCATGCCAACTGCACAAAAAGCAACGTCTAACTCCAAGACTACACCCACAGGCATAAACATATGAGAAAAATAGGAAGGTAAAACAAAAAGTTGTTATAATTTACATTCCGAACATGATTGTGATGATTGGTTGGAAGTCGTTGATGTTAATCTTAATCAAATTGTTCGTAGGAATTTATGTTGAGAATATTATTGTAATAATGTAAAAATGGTTCCTGTACTTAAACCAGCATGTAATTCCTGTAACTCCATTAATGCAAATGTAAATTGAATCTGCAATATGCACGGATCTTCTCTAAAAAAATATAAATAAGTAAAAAGTAGATATTACTAACAACACAAAACTTGCACAAGTAATGCTGACGATATCGACATTTACGACAACCATCTACCATCCAGATGTGTTTTAATAGAACTCTTTACAGTGTTATCGATATGTACATCAATTATCTGCCATCCAAAAAGTGTTAATAAAACACTTTACAATGTTTAGAGGAAATGAGTCCCAATTTGAAACTGGGGCTTAAATTCTTTTGTCTCCCAATCCAGGACTCTGGAGTGGAAAATATAACACATCAACTGCACCTTCTATGAATTTAATACTCAGTAATTGCAATGTAATTGAGATATATGTTATTTTATAAATATGTAGTTTTCTTTGCACTTTTGTCCTTTTCATTTATGAAATTTCAAAGTAATTGAGGTATGTTAGAGGTTGTTTTCATAAAAGGTGTTTAATTTTAATAAGTTGTTTTCATAAAAGGTGTTTAATTATTTTATTATAGTATTTATGGCATTAGCCCATTATTTAAACAAGTTCCTTATGTTTGATGAGCAGATGGAGATAAACCAGCAAGGAGTAACTCTAACCAGAAACTGGGTTCTGCAGGCCTTGCATTGCATTATGCAAATATCATCACTCAAATTGACACTCTTGTAAGCTCTTTATCTGCTGTTTAGTATCGTATGCCTGTTCTATATTTGTGGTCTATAATTTTATACTTATCTCTTGATTTGTCACTAACAAAATGTTTTGGGAGTCTGAGACAGTATGCATATAATTTCTGAACACATACGTATTGAGAACCCTAGTTCATATTCTTGTTAATGCTTTTAAGTGCCTCTACGGGCTTTTCAGGCAATGTTTAAAATAGCGATAACGGTAACGTAACATTTTGTCTCTGTTATATCATATTGCATATAGTGTAACACATAACGTAGGTTATACAATTTCCTATTTATTTAATAAAAATAAATATAAAAATATATAAAATAATTTTCATAAATTGAAAAATAAATTTAAAATATCTAAGAAAAGAATATAAAACCATTTTGTAATACATAATTTATTCTAATTTTATATTAAGTTTTATAATAATTTTTACATTTATCTTCATAAATTATATTAAGTTTGCAACTGTAATTCTACTCATCATTGAAACAGAAAAACAATATTCTAATTTTGTATTTCAATTTCAGTTATTATCATTGATGTAAATTATATTTTATTTTGTTCAATTTATCTTATTTGTAATTGTTAATTTCAGTTCAATTAAAAATTCAATAGAATCAACAAGTAAGATATTTAGTAATAGGAGTGGAATTACAATACGTAAATACGGAAACAATCGCAAATTAACAAGTTAGCAATTCCACAAGTAGTCAAACAATCCAACAATTAATCAAGTAAGAAAATTACGGTAACTCGCTAGTAATCAAAATAATAATCAACAACAATATAGAAATTATTAAAAAAATACAACAACAACAACAACAAAGCCTTTTATTCCAAGTATTTGGAGTAGGCTACATGAACCAAAAAAAGAATCACGCCGGATCGATCACTTTGATAGTTCTTCTCCATTCTATCAAGTAATATCTCATTTAAATATCTGGAATCCATATCTTTTCCTATCACCTCCATGCATGTTTTTTTTGGTTTTTCCTTCGTTTTTTTAACTTGTCCTACATTGATATACTCTTTTCGTTGAATTTGTGTATTTGTGGGTCTACGTTGCACATGACCAAACCATCGTAAGCGATTTTCTCACATCTTCTCGTCGATGGGAGTTACACCTAGTTTAGCACGAATATCTTTATTTCTTACTTTATCTCTTCTAATATTGCTGCATATCCAGCGGAGCATGCACATCTCTGCTACACTTATCTTCTGTGAATGATGTTTCTTTATAGCCCAACATTCCGTGTCATATAATAAAACTGGCCTAATAGCAGTCCTATAAAATTTTTCCTTCAATCTTAACGGAATGTTACGGTCGCATAAAACTTCCGTTGCCCTCCTCCATTTCAACCAACCAGTTTGTATCATATAATTAACATCATTATCGATCTCTCCATCATTCTGAATAATAGAATCCAAATATCTAAACTGACTGCTCATTTATATCTCTTGCCAATCCAGTTTTACAGTATTATAGTTTATGGTCCGTCGTTTACTAAATTTACACTCCATATACTCTGTTTTAGACCTACTCAATCTAAAACCTCTTGATTCTAATGTGTGCCTCCATAACTCTAACTTGGTATTTACCTCTGCTATTGTCTCATCAACTAAGACAATATCATCAGCAGATAGCATACACCAGGGTATCTCATTGTGAATAGCTCTAGTAAGCTCATCCATCACTATAGAAATTACTAAAAAAATAATTGTAAATAATGTAACATAATGTAATTTAATGTAACGTTACGTAATATAACATAAAATAACATACTGTTATGGTGCACTGAGTTATTTCCACTTGTTACGTAGCGTTGGGTTTCGTTATGTTACGTAACGCAATATAACAGGTTACATAACATGTTATTTTCAACATTGTTTTCAGCACTTCGATAATCGTTTGCACTTTGCACCTTACTTCAGATGCTACCTTCTATTGATCAACTTGATGTTAGTGAGCTATTTCATTTAAGATTATTGATGAATTATGAATAACATCATTATGTGTCTAGTCCGTATCTAAAGGAGACACAAAAGACCATTTCTCAACCATCTAATTTTCAGTTTAGGTTGGATTATAGTGCACACATTATTTTGGCTTATGAGATAAAGGTTCTTTCTTGACCATCTTAAGTTACATTCACCAACTGCTGAATACCTTCGGCAATAGTGTATCTTGTCTCAATTAGGCTGTGTTATTCATAAATTTGAAACCCTCAATCTGGATCTTGAGATAAAAAATGCTTATATAATATTATTTTGTATAAGATACCACAATTCTTGTTCAGTTAAACTGTAATACCCCAAAAATTTTGTTAATATACCCCGTATTTGTGTAATGCCCTTGGCGGATACCTTATATGGGTACAGCTGGTTAGGTGCAATGTTGAAATAACACGTTATGAAATCCGTTTTGTTGCGTTATAAAACCTAACAGAAAGCCAACGTTACTTAACAATCGAAAATAACTCAATACACCGTAACAGTGCGTTTTTTATGTTATTTTACGTTACGTTAAAATTACATTATGTTACGTTATTTACAATAATTTTTAAATAGTTTTTATATTAATTTTGATTATTTATTTTGATTGTTAGTAAATTGCTGTAATTTTTTTCACTTGACAGCTTGTTGTTTGCTTATTTGATTGTTTGTAGTATTGTTAGCTTATACATCATTATTTACTTGTTATAATTTTTTTTCAATTATTGAAATTTTTTTGTTATAATTTCTTTTCAATTAATGAAATTTTTTACTTGCTGATTAAATTGAATTATCAGCTAATCTAAAAAAAAAAATTAAAAATAGCATAAATTGATTATTACAAAATATAAATTACAATATTGATAATAATTAAAAATAAATTTAAAATCTTACTTTCTTATTTAGATGATGACTGAAATTATGTGTGTGAATGTAATTTAATTTATGAAGATAAATATGAGAATTACTGTGAAACTTGTTAGAAATTTAGAATTAATACCAGAATATAATTTTTTTTATATTTTCTTATCGAATTTTTAATTCAATTTTCAATTTATAAAATTTTTTTTATATAGTGTTATATTTATTTTTAATTAAATAAATAGAAAATCGCGTAACCTACATTATGGGTTACGCTATATGCTATATAACCTATCAGAGACAAAACGTTACCGTTATCGTTATTTTAAACATTGGTTATGTGGTATCTGTTAATAGTTCAATAATATATCACAGCCAGTGTTTAAAAATCTAGTTGTATTACACGCTAAGTTCGAAAGCAAGTAGTTAGTACTTAGAATGCTCAACGAGTTTTCAAAATACTCGTTCAGAACTTAAAATATTAATATTTTAATATGCAATACTTAAAAATCAAAATAACATAAGTTTAAACAAGTTTCATACCAAAATTACCAATACCATTTCATTTGCATCTAATCATCATGATAAAACATCGTTGTCAATTTCTCTTTTGAAGGAGTGTCATAGTGGGAATCCTCCTCTCCACTCAAATTGTGCGAACCACAACCATTGATATACAATCTAACAATTTGCAATTGATTGTTTATTTATTTAGCAACTTAATCTATTATTCACGAACATTTAGTACTATTGTTTAACAAGATTGCTTCGAGAGGGTGTAAGAGGAGACTGAGTCCCGACATTGCTTTGAGTGATTAATTTGCGTTACTGCAGAAGTAGTCGAGAGAGATTGGAGCTCAACTGAGGCCTATTTTTTCTCCATGAAGATATAAATAGCAGTGGGTCGGATCGAGTTTGGGTTACTTGGTTTTGGACCCAATCAAAATTTTTTATACAATCACTGGGTTGTGTTGATCATATAAAATAATGTGTTACCAATGGGAATACTCGGTGATCCACACGAAATCTAGAATACTCACATGAAATAACATGTAATCCTTTCGTGCATCCCATGGTACATGATACAATACGTGATATTATCCGGTACTTAGGTCCAATCTGGTATAAAGTTATACATTTAAGTGTGGAACTGAATGGGGGAAAGGATTGTGTATTTTAGGAGTATCACATGCATATTTGGGATAATGGCTCAGGTCTCGACACAGAACCAATTGTACCGCTAGGTACTTAGTAATGGTAAACAATATTCTATAGTGTGAGAATTTTACTGACTTGTTTTGGCTGTACAACCTTAAGTCTTAAGACTCCCAATTACGTGTCCAAATCCACCATTTCGTTTTAGATGGAGAGATTTTTAATATTATTAGCGCCTATGCACCACAAGTAAGACTTGATGAATCCAGTAAACATCAATTTTGGGAGGATCTAGATGAGATAGTATAAGGAATATCCGCTAGAGAAAAACTATTTATTGGTGGTGATCTTAATGGGCATGTAGGAACTAGTCGTAATGGGTTTGATATTGTACATTGAGGATTTGGTTTTGGAGAAAGAAATGAAGTAGGTAACTCAATTCTAGATTTTGCTTTGTCTTATGATTTAATTTTAGCGAATACTTGGTTTAAAAAGAGAGTTTCTCACTTAGTTACTTTTAAAAGTGGATCGAATGTAAGTCAAATAGATTTATTTTTGACTAGGAGGGTAGATAGAGCTAGTTGTATCGATTGTAAGGTAGTGCCAGGTGAGAGTGTAGTTACCCAACATAGACTCTTAGTTTTAGAAATTCAGATTAGACAGAAACTTAGAAAAATTAAGTGTAAATTGGATCCTAAGATTAAGTGGTGGCGATTAGAAGGTAATCAAAAAGTTTTTGTAGATAGAGTAGTACAAGAAGAAAATTGGAGGGACCATGATGATCCTAATGTAACATGGAATAAAATGGCTAGCTGCATTAAAAAGATAGTTAAAAATATATTTGGTGAGTCGAGGGGCAGTGTTTCACCATGTAAGGATACATCATGGTAGAATGAAGAGGTAAAAAAATATTATTAAGATCAAGCGAGACCTTTAAAGAGATTTGAATAATAATAATAATAATAATGGAATAAGTTTTGAGAAGTATAAACTAGCAAATGAGGCTAAGAAAGCTGTTCGGGATGCAAAAACTAAATTATATAAATAAGTGTACGAGAGGTTAGATAATAAAGAGGCAGAAAAGGATATATATAGAATTGCTCGAATAAGAGAGAGAGTCTAAAGACTTATGTACTGTAAAGTGTATTAAAACTGAGGGTCAGACGGTTCTAGTTCGAGACGAAGAGATTAAAGAAAGATGGAAAAATTATTTTGATAGATTCTATAATGGTAGTTTTACTGAAAATTTGGGAGATTTTACTATTCAATGTGAGCATATGAATCGTAGTTTTATGCGCAGAATCAAAAAGTCTGAAGTAAAAGAGGCTTTGAAGAGAACAAAATCAAGAAAAACTGTTGGTCTAGATGAGATTCCTATACAGATATGGAGATATTTAGGAGGGATTGGTGTGAGGTGGCTAACAGATCTTTTTAACAAAATTTAACAAACTAAGAAAATACCAAATGAATAGAGGAAGAGTATCCTAGTACCTCTGTATAAGAATAAGGGCGACATTCAGAGTTGTTCTAATTATCGGGGAATAAAGCTCATGTGTCACACTATGAAGCTTTGGAAAAGGGTAATTGAACATAAATTGCGACAAACTGTTAAAATATCGAAGAACCAGTTTTGATTTATGCTGGGGCGATCGACGACAGAAGCTATTCATTTACTCCGTCAATTTATAGAACGATTCCGAGAGAGAAATAGAGATTTACATATGGTATTTATTGACTTAGAAAAAGCCTATGATAAAATTCCACGAGAGATACTTTGGTGGACACTGATAAAGAAAATAGTTCCCATCAAGTATATCGACATAATTAAGGACATGTATGATGGAGTAGTGACCAATGTCAGAACATGTGGTGGTTTAATAAGTGATTTTTCTATCATAATTGGATTACATCAAGGATCTGCATTGAGCCCATTCTTATTTGCTATAGTGATGGATGAGCTTACTAAAGCCATTTAGGATGAGATATTTTAGCATATGCTATTTGCTGATGATATTGTCTTAGTTGATGAGACAAGAGAATGAGTAAATGTCAAGTTAGAGCTATGGAGGTATACATTAGAATCTAGATGTTTTAGATTTAGTAGGTCTAAAAAGAGTATATGGAGTGTAAATTTAGTAAACGACGGACCATAAACTATAATGCTGTAAAACTGGATAGACAAGAGATACAAATGAGTAGTCAGTTTAGATATTTGGGTTCTATTATTCAGAATGATGAAGAAATCGATAATGATGTTAACCATAGGATACAAGCTGGCTGGTTGAAATGGAGGAGGGCAACGGGAGTTTTATGCGACCGTAACATTCCGTTAAGATTGAAAGGAAATTTTTATAGGACTGTTATTAGGCCAACTTTATTATATGGCACGGAATGTTGGGCTATAAAGAAACGTTATTCACAGAAAATAAGTGTAGCAGAGATGCGTATGCTCCGTTGGATGTGCGGCAATACTAGGAGAGATAAAGTGAGAAATGAAGATATTCGTGCTGAGCTAGGTGTAGCTCTCATCGATGAGAAGATGCAAGAAAATCGCTTACGATGGTTTGGTCATGTGCAACGTAGGCCTACAAGTGCACAAGTTCGAAGAGGGGAGTTTATCAATGTAGGACAAATTAAAAGAACGAAGGGACGACCGAAGAAAACATGGATGGAGGTGATATGCAAAGATATGGAGTCTAGAGGTTTAAATAAAGAGATATTACTTGATAGAAATGAATGGAGAAGAAATATCAAAGTGATCGATCCGGCGTGATTCTTTTTTTGGTTCATGTAGCCTACCCCAAATACTTGGGATAAAAGGCTTAGTTGTTGTTGTTGTTGTTGTTGTAGTTTCAGGTCAGCTATAAAGTATTATAGTTATTTATCAATATCAAGTGTTAAATATCTAGTTTTTTTGTACACAACAATATAGTTATTTTATTAGCGTCCTGTTTACTGTCATATCCTTAACATTTGATTTTAACTATCGCTTAATACGTAATTCGAATGATAAGTAAATAATGATGCTCATATGCATGATTAGTACCCAACATGGTTACATGCACCCTAGTAAGCATAAAGAGTCACTAATAAATTATTCATTAATGTTCAACTCGCACAACTTAGTCACTGATATGCACAAGTAGTCATTAATAGGTCATTTGTGGTTACCAACATGCATACATTTTTACTAATAGGTCATTTATGGTTACTAACAAATTGTTAACATACTCATTTAGTCACTAGTATTAGTTTCCAATGAACTTAGTGATCATATTTAACAAGTATATTATCCAACTTATTTTGGGCCCATCAAAGTGAGCGAGTGACACAAGGTGGAGAGAAATGTTTCATATTTGAAACAAAATTCTCAGATCTCAAGGAAGCGACTAAGATGTATAGATGATGACTAGTTATATAATAAAATTTGAATTGATATTTGAAAGGGTAGATTGGATCTGAATGAAAATTTAAGGAGACTCAGGGGCAATTGAATTGGTAGGGACTTTTGTGCAGCAAAGTACATTTGACAGGGTTTGTTCGGTGTTAGAGTAACTGGCTACAGGCCCAAACCGAAATAACTGACTTTTTCTTTATCTACCCCTTGGGAAGTTTCCTAAGGGTAATACTTTATGAGGAATTTACTGTTGATGGGCGCCATTAGAACTTTGCCATCTGGCTTAAGCTAATCGATAATCTCCATTCGAGTAGACTGATTCTATCACGAATGGCCCATTTTGGCTAAAATTTTCCCTTAGATTTATGAGTCACGATCGTAGGGCGCCCATACTGTTAAAGACAATGTCGCTTTATGTGAACATTCGTTGTTTTACTTTCTTGTTGAATGTTCTGGAGATCCTCGCCTGATGGAGTTTTATGTGCTGTTGGGTTCGTTTGCCTCTAATTCCTGAAGACGTAACTTGTGGTTATTTTTGGTTGTCATCTCCAGAGCTAATGTTGTGCAGAGTGAGGGTATTTGGATTTCTAAGGGCAAAATAGCTTCACAGCTGTTTATCAAAGAAAATAGCATGGTATTTATAGGCATGCGCAACATAGGGCTAGAAGGAAGTAGTTGTTCTGTAGATAATAACTTGTCCAAGCCAGAAATCAAGCCCCGAACAAAGTATGTACACTCAAAACTCGAGGTAAAAGGGGAAATATGTCTTTACCAGGATAAGAGCAGGAAAATAGACTTTGACCTCGCAAAACAGAACATGACACCCTATTAATCAGGTGACATGCATACAGAACATCAGACAAAAAAATACTTTGGAACATGAATTTGAATCACCAAAGTGAGAGCAACATCTAGAATGTGTCCATTTTTCCATTCAGCAACACAATTTTGTTGAAATGTGTATGAACAGAATGTTTGGTGAAGAATTTCATTACTAGCAAAAAATATAAAACATCGAACTTAATGTCTATAGCACTATCAGTACATAGAACATGAATAGACATACATTGAGTTTTGATTTCCTTGTGGAAGAGTTCAATAATACAAGGAACAAAAGATCTCATTTAAGAGATAACCATATCATGGGAGAGAAATTATCCAAAAATAATAAAGTACTTGAAACCCTTAAAATAAGGAAAATGACAAGGACTCCAAACATTAGATGAGTTAATTCAAAAGGAACAAGATTACATTTATTGATTCTACTAGGATAAGAGATGTGATGATAGTTACCGACCTCATCACTCACAGTTTAACGTAGATATGGTGGACCTAGATATGGTGGACGTAGCTGGCAGCATAAGAGTGAGGGATGTCCAAATTGGTGCCACTTTAACGGGGTATTAGAAGATCCAACAATAAAACTAGAAGATAGTATATCCCTCGTTGTTCACGATGTGTACCCATTTTCTCATCCCAGCCTAGAGGTCCTAAAACATACAGTCGGAAGGAAAGAAAGTTAAGACAATTATTATATTTAGTAATTTGACTGATAGAGTAAACTGACATGAAATATAGGAACAAATATGATATTTTTAAGGGTTAGTGAAGTGGTAGGATTAGTTATCCCATCACCAACTAGAGGAGGAGAAGAACCATTGGCAATATCAATAGGAGGTTATTTTTTAGAAAAGATAAGTGAATCAAATTAATCTCAAAATCCTGTCATATGGGAAGAGGCTCGTGAATACATAACCTATGATCGATTAGAAGAGGCAATATAAGCATTCGTATATGAAGAGGATGCATGAGAAGTGTGAGGACCAGCAGGAGTAGACTACATGCCAAGAAGTTGATTGATCTTGAGAAATCTAGACCATTGGAGAAGATATGATAGCAAGAGTTGGAGTAGTGACAAAAGTTTTTGTAGGTGTAGAACTAGATTGGCCATTTGAAGTATTGCTTACTGCTGTCCAACCCCGTTCTAGTTTCCCAAACTCCTCCCTACAGCGATATGAAGTATGATTTTGTTTGGGCAAATGATTATATTAGTAGAATTTTTGACTATTTAAATCTCAACCACCAAAGCCACGACTCCCTGACTCACAACCGCAGTTTTGACCATGGCCACGTATCTACAGAATATAAGATAGAGGTACTTAGTAGTAGGATACAAAGCAAATGGGATTAGATCCAATGAGAACCCGAAGAACTCTATAGTATTCAGCAATTAGAGAGGAACATTGTCACCAGCAAGAATTTGAACACCTACTGGGGATCAGCAAGGTAGAGTCCAAACCAGATAGAAACTTAGCAACAACAAGATCTTATTGATACTGTCGCAGGTCATCAGATCAGTCACAAATGGTAGATGAATATCAATCTCATATAAGATACCTTGGAATGCTAAGCAGGAACAGACATCTCTCCCTGTTGGAGAGTGAACAACGCTCTTAAAGCTCAATCCTAGAGATATCTTTCTCATTACCCTCTTAAAGGGTATCCCAGATCTCCTGAACAGCCTTCAGAAACATGAGATCACTGAGCTGCCCTTCTCCATATTGTTGAGGAGCCAGGTAATAATGTAACAATCCTAAACGAGTGAATCAGGCTAGGAAGGATCCTCAACATCTCTGATGCATCATTAAGAAGTCCAACTTTCTTTGAGCAAATCAAACACACGAAAGGACTAAGCCCATAATAAATAATTGTTTCTGATTTTTACGCAACGAGTATGCATGAAAACGAATTTTCTGCCACTAGCAGGAGTCGTAATAGTAGCAGAAGCTCCAACAACCATAGTGGAATCACTAATAGATGAAGAGACCATGATAAGAACCGAAAAGGCAACTTATGGAGGAGTAATCCAAGTAATAGTAGCAAATAAACCCACTCCAGCAAATAAGCCCACATCCGATATGGGAGTAAACACAGATATATACTCTAATCTAAAAGATATCAATACCAATTCTTAGATTCCAAATATTTCTCTGGTTCATACGTCTAGTTTATTGTACACTATGATATTTTCTATAATTGCTGGTCTGATGTGGGCTGAAAATACTTTGTAACTATACAGGTATCTAGGTCGTGTTCAGTGCCTGCAAATACAAGGGACTCCTTGTACCAGGGATTGCCACCCAGCATAAAATCTGCTTTGCGAACCAAATTGCAATCTTTTCATGTCAAGGAAGAGGTACTAGTCCCTAACTTTCACACGCTTGTGCATTCGTGAGCGTGTGCACTTTCGTGTGGTCACGTGCATGGGTGTGTGAAAGCATTTACAGTTACATCTCAAATAATAAACTATAAAACTATGTTTCAGTCATTTTGTGTTACAAGTTCCCCCTCTTACTGCTGCAGCTTAATGTTCACCAAATCAAAGCTGAGATGGAGAAAACATTAAGATGGCTTGTCCCCATTGCCACTAACACAACCAAGTAATTTAGCCATTTTCTGCAGTTTTTCATAGTTGCCTTTTCCATTGTAGTTGCTTTAGTTATTTCTTTATTCTCTTTGCTTCTAGGGAAATTATATTGATTTTTCCATTCTGATCCTTTCTGTCTCATATGCAAATCATATCAGAGCACACCATGGCTTTGGTTGGGTTGGAGAGTGGGCAAACACGGGGTCAGTCCCTATTTTGTCACTTAATTTGTTCTCATTTCAAGGAAACTGCAGAGCCATTTCTTTAATCTCTTCTATGGGAAGCTAATCTAGTTATATGATTTTTATTATTTATTTATTTATTAGAACTGAGCTGAACCGAAAGCCAACGGAGCAGACAGACTTGATCCGCATAGAGACACTCCACCATGCTGACAAAGAGAAGACTGAAGCCTATATACTTGACTTGGTTGTGTGGCTTCACTATCTCATCACCCATTCCAAGGCTGGTAATGGAGGCATTAGGTCTCCAATCAAGTCCCCGATACGTTCTCCTACTCAAAAGGGCATGAAGATCACATTACCAGATAACAAGTCTAGTAGCCCATCTTCCATGCTGACGAAGGAGGACGAAGAAATGCTTCGTGATGTCTGCTCTAGAAAACTGACCCCAGGGATCAGCAAAAGCCAGGAGTTTGATACCGTGAAGTGCAGGTTGAGAAAGCACAATAAGTTGACAAAGAGCAGCAGTGCTAGTCATTCACCTGATGCTGGAAGTAAGAAAGAGTTGGTTCCAATTAGAAGGCTATCTATGCGTCCAGTCATTGAGTTTGATATTGATAGGATAAAGGCTCTAGATGTGATTGATAGAGTGGATACACTTAGAAAGTTATGATCCCAGCTGAGGGATGGTTATGCCTGTAAGCACTGAGCATGTCATGTGCAGCGAAAATTTTCTTCTGGAGATCCGACTGTGGTTACCGAGAGGCTGCTGTGTAAAGGTAGCTATAAGAATGGAAGTACTTTTTCTTGTTCTGCTAGCAACGGCGATCAAGGCTGTATTGTATTATCCCATGCAACGTTCCATAATCTACGGATTGGAGTTGCAGTTCATACAATAATCAAAGTCCTATGTATCCGTGGCTCTCTCTGTATGCTACATAGTCTGTTTATTTATGAGAGCACTTGTAATATAAAAATCTTTCTTGAAATGAAAGAAAGCAAAGGCAGTTTCCATTGGAAGTTGAAGAAATCTGCATTATCATTTCTTTTAGTTTGTCACTTCTGACCATCAACTGTTTTATCATCCACTCCACCAGCGTCTCTGATTCTAGGTGTTCCTTGAAGCAGAATCACTCCAGGATTCACCTCATTTAGCATTAGTTTCATGCTTCATGAATATTATCACTGCTGCTGCTTACTCGATTTGGACAATTTGGAACGGTCGCTGCAATTTTTTTTTAATTATTATTATTATTACAAAACGCAAATTAGTAAGTACCCACTTCATATATTTTCCTTGGAAGAGTTGATCATCAGTTTTCTTTTGATAACTGGGTCATATTATCAGCCGAAGGAAGAGAGTTCGGAATAATTCAAAGTTTTAAATTAAAGATGAAATTTTTTATTTTTCTAATCTTAAATTTAAAATAAGACGATTCAAAGGTTAATCCTGGATCCGTCAAGTCACATCCCTAGTTGGGGTAAGCATGCAACCGACTGTTACAAATTGAATCTTCATGCAACGACTGTTACAAATTGAATCTTCACACCGTGTAATCATGAAGAGAAGTGTCAAGCAGTGACTGTTGCTGGAACAATAACTAGCTGCACTTAAATCTTCTATCGGACTACTCGGCTAATACAGATACAAGTACAGAAATTATTCCTTTTGATTAGACACGCTTCGAGTAGTTGCCAGCCATTGGATATATGCAGAACTGGCAACAGTTGTTTAATAAGATACATCACATATGCTTAACGTCACGTTGGAGGCCTCTCCAGCCAAATTTCCCTTTCCAGTTGCAAGGTGAGCTTCTAAATTAAATCTGCAATCCAAAATCTAAGACACCAAGAAACCCAATTAGTATCAAAAATAGGCAAGTTTCAAACTGTTAATGTACGACATACATTTTACGACAAAACCCATATGTATCAATCCTGCAACACTTGTAGAGAGCATCAAGACCTGTAAGAATCACATAACGTTGATATCCGTGGAATGGTGCATCAACAACTAGCAAAAACATGTTCTGCTTTCAAATCTCTATCAGCAGTAAAACATTCTAGTGCACTATTGTTGAGGGGATTCCTTTGTGTTTCTTTTTTTTTTGTTTTTTTTTCGTTTTTTTTGCTGCTTCCAGATTTTGGTTAGGATATAACATCAGACTGTCTCAAGTTTTTCACATGTGTAGATTCTATTACTAAAATTTAATCGCTGGTTAGATGCTAGTGAGCATTGTCTCTGGATAGGCTCTGCGTAGGACGTTGGCTCAACTTAATATGTAGGCCTACTGGAATTTGCATACTTAGGTCCAATCCCCAATTCATACATGACAATTACAAGGCACACCATATTTCATCATTTTAAGTTCGATGCTATACAGTGACATGTTTTAATCTTTGGACTCTATAACCTACATTTCTTCTATTTTACCACCATGGCGATCTTTGATGGGAGATCAAGTCAATTCCAAAGTATGTACTTTAAAAGAATATGCCAACAAATCTATAGCTCCACCATTCTTGAGATGAGAATGGGCGCGTCCAAAAGACCTGCTACTTAGTTCGTCATATTCAAAATTTTGAATTTATTTTTAATCCAAAAATGTGAATAGGGCGGATGAAGGATTGACATAGGGATCAGCCAATTCTCATCCCTTGACAACTTGTTGCAAGGGGATTTTACAGGAAATTCTAAATGCCCACCATATTTTACTAGGGAGCACCATTTTCCCCTACGTTGCAAATCACTTTACTGTATAGTATGTGGTGCTCACTAGTAATATGTGGTGCGCATTTAGAATATCAGAAACAGCTCACGACAAAAATGGCTGCCATTGTAGCAACATCACATGATCTATCTCCAGTTTCATCATAAATAGCAAGCTTAATAGCTGCTGCTTGGTGATCACCCTAATGACTTCAAATAATAGCTCATCTTTCCTAAAATGGACCCACCTATTAAAGAAATGAATGAATGAGCAATGTCACATAATCATTTTTATTGTAGCCAATGACAAACATATACGCAGACAAAAAAATGCTTAATCTCTTTTTCCCAGTTTATGTGTGCGCAAATTAATATTTTGAGAATTGTGTTCTATTCAGGTCAAGATGAGAATGGACGGGTCAAGAGACTAGTTTTAACCAGTCCTACTCAAAATTTGAATAAAAATAATTTTTTTTTTCTAATCAAATAAAAATCAGCAATTAGCGTAACGAGGTTGCTAAGCACGATCAGCAACTCATGGCGATTGACTCTTGAGGTTTGGAGATTTTGTGGAGAAATTACAAAACAGTTCATAACAGTTGTATTTTATGATAACTAGAAATTTGCAGGGACCACTTCACATTCACACAGTATGGAGGTTATGAATAAAGCTACAAACTAGTTTGCAACGATTAATTGTATAATATTATATGACTCTAGCTCAAACCACGAATGACTAATGAGCTCCTTTACCTTAATGCTTACTCATGTGTAGCCTTGCCTAACTTTCCAAAGTTTGCCTCCACCAATTTTGTAGACAACAAAATCTTCAAAAGTCAGGAGAATCAACAACCCACTTCAATATTCCCTCTTCACTGCACGTCTAATTATATTCCTCGCTTAATAGTCTTCTGACGGAATTAGCTGAAGTCTTGGAATTTATCAGGGCCAGTCTCCCCCCATTTCGTGTTGTTTACTTTAATTCTGTGTACATTGACTGCACTTTTCCGATAGTGACTTTTCTAGAACAACCACAATCAACACATCAATGAACATAAAGAGGGAATTTGGTTGCTTGGGGGTATGAATGTAAAGTGGCTGTAATTACAACCACTGAACCACTTTTACTATAAATTTTAGGCCGTGTAAATTATTGTCGTATATTATGACATGAGCCGAATATTGAATTTGATTGGAGTAATTATAGAGATAAGATGAGTTATTTAGTTAGATTTGATTAGATTGGATTAGGAGTTTGGTTAGATTTTAAAAAATTTATTATTATCTTGTTGCATTAGGATTTTCCATATATATATATATATATATATATATATATATATATATATATATAGTTTATAAAACCCTAATTTGATGATGCAGTAAGATATGATATATAAAAACTAGAGTTAATAACAGTCAAACCCCCTATAGTATGGGGGGTGTGTTACTTAACACCCCTGAAATTTGAAACTCTCAAAAAACCCTCTGAACTATTATCTCTGTTAGTGAACAGTTAGTTATATTTACTCCTTTTAGACCAATATTTACTCATTTTTTCTGATTTCCATTTTACCCTTACCCCTCTACTCTTTCTCCTTCTTTTTCTCCTTCCTCACTCTTCTTTCCGTCCCTCTCTCTCACTCTCTCCCCTCTTTCTCCCTCACTCCCTCTCTTCATTCTGTCCCCTCCCCTCTCTCTCTCTAACCCTCTTTTGCCCTCTCTCTCTATCCCTCTTTCGCACTATGGAGAAGATAATCTTGAACGGAGTCAAAAATTAGAAACTTCGAACAAAATGATTTACGAGATAAGCTTGTTGATTGGTGTATTGATTGGTTTTTTTTTGTCATGTTGTATTATACTACTAGCCAAATGAAGCTCTCATTGTCGTAGTATAAAAAGATTCACTAATATCTATGATATATTAGAACATTTTTCTTCTCCTTGAGTTTAATGTTTGCAACTGTGTGGATTTAATGGTTATGTGTTTACTACATTAATTTACTCACAAATAAGATTCTACCGCTTTGTTCATACCAAAAATCCTAAGATTCTACATTGGTGTGCAGCAGTTGCAGCAACAAGCACGGCAGCAGCAGCAGCTGCTGCGCTTACTGCAGTAGCAAGCAGCAGCTGCTGCTGCTGCTGCAGCAGTTGGTGCTTGCTTGCTGTGCAGCAGCAAGCAAGCACTGCTGCTGCTACTTGCTTACTGGTGGTACAGCAGATAGGTGTATGACTAGGGGGTCATTTTCGTCTTTCCAAAGCACTTGCAAATTACGTGCCTCACTAACTAATGTCCAGTTCACTTCGTTAGGATGTTCAGGGAGTTTTTTGTGAGTTTCAAAACTTCATGAGTGTTAAGTTACACACCCCATATTGCTGCTGCAGCAGCAAGCACAGCAGCAGTTGCTACTTGCTTGCTGTGCAGCAGCAAGCAAGCACTGTTGCTGCTGCTTGCTTGCTAGTGGTACAGTAGATAGGTGTATGACCAGGGGGTCATTTTCGTCTTTCCAATGCAGGTGCAAATTACGTGCCCCACTAACTAATGTCCAGTTCACTTCGTTAGGATATTCAGGGAGTTTTTTGAGAGTTTTAAAATTTCAGGAGCGTTAACTTACACACCCTCATAGTACAGGAGGTATGACTGTAATTAACCCTAAAAACTAAGAGCATATGATTTGCTTATCAAATTTTTTTTTCGAGTGATTAATGAGAAAGTGAGCGTGTGATTCTACTAGGGGTGAGATCCAAGCCCTAATTTATTCTCCAAAACCCTTTTTTTTATCCTAATCTCCCACACAAACCCTAATCCGCTTCTGTTCTGCACCAAATTAGTATCAGAGCTAAACTTCAAGCCCAATTTCTCAATTTTCTCTATTCATCTTCACCACCCCTTCTTCCATCTTTCTTTATTATTTTTTAGTTTTAGATTTGAGAGGAAAAAATTAAAAAACTCAGAAAAAAACTGAGAAAGAAAAAAAAAAAAAGAGAAACAGATCAAGGAAAAAAAAGAGGAAAAAAAGAGAGAGAAAAATCAAGTGAAAAATAAAAAGAAAGAAAAGAAAAGGTAGAATTATAAAAGAAGAAGAAAGAAATTGAGAAGCGGAGAAAAAAGAAGAAGAAAAAAAATCTCCCACTCTTGCTCCCCCATGACAGTACCCTGAGATCTCAACTAGCTCCCCCCAAAAACCCATCAACAACATCCAAAGGGGAAAAAAAACCTTCCCCTTCTCTTCTCCCATCGAGCAGCCACTTCTAACCCCATCTTCATCCTTCCTACGGAAACACCCAATTTACTCCCTCAATCTCCACTTTTCCAAATTAAGATCGTGCCACCACTTTCTCCCCAAAAGCTCCCACAACTCTTCCTTCGTCTTCCTCTATCAGAGACCACCGATCCAACTTGCTCAACTTTTCCCTGTCATAAACTATCTTCATCTCTCAATTCGATAGCAACAACATTGCTGCAGACCTTCCCGTCTGACCCTGCCGAGCCACGTCCGCCTCGCTGCCACCGCTCCTCTGACCTCACCTCCGACCAGAGCCCTTCCCCTCATCATCGATCATCTCCACTCCGCCTTTGACAGCAACAATGACCTCTTCTTCCAGATTGCATCAAGGGGTTAATCGATCCAGTACCAAGTCAGAATCTAAACTTGACCCGTTTTCATTTGGGGCAGACCCGTTCGAACAAAACAGACTCGTTAAGGATCAAATGGGATTTTGAAGCCATTTCGAGCCCGATTCGCGCACAATTCGAATCTGATTCGTTCAGAAATAATTTTGAGTTATTCTTGAAGCACTTCATCTAATTTCTACTCCAGAATTTGTGCAAAATTTCCAACATTCCTCAAAAGAATTCATGCTTAAGTGTGACTTACTCTATATCGAAATAACTTCTAATTACACTGTTTATTCAGTCAGTAATATTTGCACTTCATTCTTGTTATTTGCGTAGACTTGGAATATTTATTATTACTTATATTTTACCACAAGATTTATTTGTGTGTTGCATTTTATTGCATAAATGCGAATTGTATTTTTCTACATATAGCAACTTTCAGTCGTTAGATTGTTTTATTTTGATCATATAATCACACATTTAGTTTTGGTGTCAAAGATTTTGTGTATTCATATATGTGCTTTATTGTAACTGCATATAGATAACTATTACATGCTTCTTAGTGGTAAAAATTTTAGAAAAGTCATGGACCTTACTGAAGTTTTGAATAAATTAAACAAAATAGTGGATACTAATAAAAAGCTTCAAACTGGTTTAGATGTAATAAATACACATTTAGATAATTTAGAAACACAAGTAAATGAATAAAAACCCGCTGAAATTAATCAAAGAAATGAGAGTAGACTAGAAAGGTATCATAATACTAGAAAAAATAATAATTTTGAGGATGAACATCCACACAATAATATCATACGTAAAATCAAAATAGATGTTCTTTCTTTTGATGACACTTATGACCCCAATATTTTTGTGATTGGTTAGCAGATATAGACCATCTTTTTGAATGGTATGGGATGTCAAAAGCCCAAAGAGTCTATTTCGCTAAATTAAAAGTGTCAGCTAAAGTGTATTGGATATCGGTTGAGAGACGGTTAGTAAGAGAGTGACAAGAACCAATTAAAACATGACTTGAAATGAAAGAAAAACTTAGAAGAAATATTTTCCTCTAACTTTTAAGGATCGCTTTCTTGACCAATTGTCTAATCTAAGACAGGAAAATATGAGTGTGACTAAATATATGCATAAATTCGATGAGCTCTTAGTACAATCTGATATTCAAGAAAACAGTCGTCTAAATCTTTCGCGATTTTGCACTGGACTCAAATCTGGGCTCGAGCGTGAAGTGCTTATACATTCTTTAGATTATGTTGAAATCGCATTTCAGTGCGCACTTAATTATGAGAGATATTTGCACACACCTTCAAATAGAAGGTCCACTTTCAGAACTACGAAATATTCCAAGCGACAATGTGATACTAACACTACAAACACTAATGTTGTTTTTAAGGAGATAAAACATAAAACTGTCACTAGTGAGTCATCAAAACCAGCTACAAAACAAACTGAGTATTTAAAATGTCATGATTTTAGTCACTTTGCTTATCAATATCCTACAAAAAATTTGTTAATAGACGAGATTCATAATAAAAATAATAGTGAGACTGAAGAAAAAATTTATGAACCTCAAGGAAATTTTAGTAATATTGAAGATAACCTAATAAATACACCTTTATACGTTGTTAGGTGCTTGCATATTATATGTATATAGAGGTGAAGATTGGCGTAGGTCTAATGTGTTTTACACATATGTTGCACACAACGGTAAGAGTTATAAAGTTATGATAAATGGAGATAGTTGTGTCAATATTATTTCTAAATCGGCTGTTGACAGGATGCGCCTCAAATCTGAACCACATTTTCAACCGTATAATGTCACTTGGGTTGATAAAAGTTTTCATGCTATTATTCAGTATTTTCTTATACCTATTAAATTTTCGAGTTATAGTGATTATATTTGGTGTGATATTCTATATATGGATACTGCACATATTTTGCTCGGTAGACCCTACTTATCTGACCTAAATGTTAAGAATTATAAAAAGTCCAACACCTATACATTTATGTTTAATGGAAAGAAAATTGTGTTGACTTCTACTCCACCCAAAAGTCCATCTAAAAATAAAAAGAATGGATTAATAACACTAACACAAGATGATAAATTGATCCAATTTATGCATAAGAATTATGAGCCTATCGAGTTTAGGTCCATATTTTTTGTAGATTCTAGTTCTATAGTTGACAAACCTTATCCACTTATAGATTCACTTGCACTCTTTTGCATCGTTTGCGTGTGAATATCGATAGGCAAATTATATTTAGTAATGATACTTACAAGTTTATTGCAGATATAATTGATATAGTACAGGTATTTCCAGCTGGATCCGTACTAATTAGGGTTCAACCTGCGAGATTCTCTTTTGGGAACGTAGAGACTTTTCACACTTAATGTATGAACCCTTTTAGATTTTTGTGGGAGTTTATTACTCCATATTATCCTCGAGCTAGTGCATTCTGCATGACATTTTTCACAGTATCAGATTTTCAGCTTGCTCTGCTTCTTCTGCATCCACGAGTGCCACCACCACGGGACAACAAGATGGCTAATATTTGGTTTCAGATATATCTTGTTTACACATATTTGGTATGGTGGAAAGCTTTACCGGATATCGAGACACTTGTTCACCTTCATCCGATGTACTTGACCTTGTTCTAGCTGCCATTCACCGGTGAATATTTCTAAGCAGGGGAGAAGTGATAGAGATAAGATTAGTTATTTAGTTAGATTTGATTAGGAATTTGGTTGGATTTTAAAAAATGTGTTATTATCTTGTTGCATTAGGATTTTCTATATATATGGTTTGTAAAATCCTGATTTGATGATATAGTGAGATATGATATATGAAAACTAAGAGCATGTAATTTACATATCAAATCTTTTCTCGAGTGATTCGTGAGAGAGTGTGATTCGCTTAGGGTGAGGTCCAAACCCTAACTTATCCTACGAAATCCTAATTCTTATCCTAATGCCCCACCACAAACCCTAATCCGCTTCCATCCTGAGCCAGGTAATATCCTACTGAGCGACGCGCTACATCCAAGTCCCAATGTAGTGAAAAGTATGTAAGAGTTGTTAGATCGTTACCTAGAAACGATGTGCTATGTAGGTGTCCTGATGTCGTGTAAAATACGAGGGAGTTCCCACACCTTAATAAGTAGATGAGAGTAAACAACTTAGCTCATAAACATAGGATTCAGTTAGGCTTGTGGAACATAGGTTTATTTACCGGTAGATTGATAGAGTTAATTAATGTTATAATTAAAAAATAAATTAATATTTTGAATGTGTATAAAACTAAGTGGATAGGTGAGAAAACTTGAAGTCATAGAAACTTGAGGTTATAATTTTGGATTCTGATGAAGATAAAAAATCATACATTGGTAGGTATTATCATTGACAAATAATTACTTAGAGATATAGTAAAAGCTAGGAGGAAAGATGATGGATTTTATTAGTTAAATTTATTTTAAATAAGAAGATTCTTAATGTCATTAGTGTGTATGTACCATAGATAGGACTTAATGAATATAGTAAACGTCAATTTTGGGAGGATGCATATGAGATACTATAAGTAGTATCCATTAAAGAAAAATTATTTATTAGTAGTGACTTCAATGGGTATATCGGAACTAGTCATAACGGGTTTGGTAGTGTATATGAAGGATTTTGTATTAGAGAAAGAAACAAAGCAGGTAACTCGATTGCAGATTTTGCTTTGTTATATGATTTGATTTTTGTGAAAACTTAGTTTAAAAAGAGAGTTTCTCACTTAATTATTTTTCAAAGTGAATACTATACGAGCCAAATAGATTTATTTTTCTTTAACTATGAGGGTAGATAGAGGAGTTTGCACCCATCATAAAGTAATGCGATGTAAGAGTATAGTAACCCAATATAACTTTTTAGTTTTAGATGTTTGGATTAGAATGAGACTTAAAAAATTTAAGAATAAATTAAATTCTCAGATTAAGTGATCAGGGTTAGAATGTAACCAAAGAGGTTTTATAGATAGAGTGGTACAGAAAGTATACTGTAAGGACCATAATAATCTTACGATAATATAAAACAAAATGGCTAGCAGCATTAAGAGGATAATGAAAATTATACTTAGTGAGTCGAGGGTTGGTGCTCTACTATGTAATGACATATCATGATGGAATGAAAATTTTAAAAAATATTATTGAGATTAAGCAAAATTTTTATGGGATTTAAAGAAAAACAATGATGTAGCGAGTTTTGAGATAAACTAGCTGAGAATGAGGCCAAAAAATTTGGTCAAGATGCGAAAGCTACGTTATACAAAGAAGTATAATAGAAGTTGGATAATAAAGAAGTTGGATTTACTTGAATAAGAGAAAGAAAGTCTAGATGTTTATGTATTGTAAAGTATGTTAAAGATATTGATCAAAAGGTTCTGGTTCAAGACAAAAATATTAAAGAAAAATAGAAAGATTATTTTGACAGATTATATAATGGTAGTTTTATTCAAAATTTATGAGACCTTACTACTCAGTATGAGAATATGAATCGTTGTTTTATGTATAAAGTTAAAGAATTCTAAGTATAAGAGGTTTTGAAGACTATGAAATCATGAAAAATTATTGGTTCATATGAGAATCTGAGGTATGGTGAGGTGGCTGACAGACTGCTTTAACAATATTTAGTAAATTAAGAAGATTTCAATGGAATGGAGAAATAATACTTTAATACATTTATATAAGAATAAGGGTATTATTCAGCATTATTCCAACTACCACGGAATAAAACTATGTGTCACAAGAACTCAATGTGAATCAACTAACACTGTACGCTTGCACTGTATCTATTGTTTAAGGTCCCTAGCAATTGCGTCAAAAACTTGATATGCATAATCTACTAAAAACGTACAGTGTTGATTTTAGTGCTTTACAGGTGTTCCCACGAGAGTCTTGTTCGTCGCAAAAGTTTGTTGCTTTCCTTCCATTGAGTACAACTTAGATCACAATAGAAGTGAACAAGATAAAAAGAGAACAAACGAGAGGATTTTATATCTCAATCTCTCTCTTTTACAAAATAGTGTGGGATCTGTGGCGACGTGATCTGTCGAGCAGCTCTCTTTGACGATCTGACGTCGTGATCTTCTCTCTTGAAGATGACGGCCGACTATAGACTATCTTCTCTGGTCTTTCACGAACTCAAGGCTCTATGCGTAACTTGAATTCTCCAAGAAGAAAAGAAAAACCGAAAAGAAGACCCCTAGGGCTTCCTCAAGAGGGTATTTATAGGCTTAGGATGATTTGAGAGTTTCTATCTAAATAGAATTTGTTCTCATCAAGGATTCCAATCAAATATCTTAGTTTTGATTTAAATCTCTTGATTTAGAGTTCTGATCGGATTTAATTTGGGTATTTGGATAAGCCCAAATCATAATCTCAATCAATTTGAGATTCTGGTTATCTGTTCACGCGGAGTTAATCGCATCAAAACGCGGAGCTAAAGAACCAGAACGTGAAACTAACGCGGAGCTATTAAACATCTCTGCGTTTTGTTCAACGCGAGGCTAAAGTAGCCAAACGCGGGGCTACGGAGTTAGCTCCACGTTCTGTTGTGGAAAATTCTTTTAACTTAGAAATTTTTACTGCCAACAGAACCCCCTCCAAAGTTTTCAAAATGGCTTAGAACTTAGCAAATTTTGAAATACTTTGGATCTTTAAACTGAAAATGTAGAGTTAAAATACTAAGTTTATCTCGCGTTTAGTTCACTTGTGCGGAGCTAAATAGCTTCGCTTTTTGGTGAGTAATTGCTCATTAATTGCTCAATAATTACTCAGTAATTAATCCTGCTCTGACTTTCACGCCGAATACCAAGAGGCGGATCATTTAAATAGAGCCTCTAGCTCTTCTTCTTCTTCTTCATTTCATCTAAAGAATTTCTAAGAGCTTAGAGCTCAGGCGATTCAGGCGAGTCAGTTTGAAGGAATGATCTTCTACTGAACTTCCTTCGACTTTCCAAAGATTTTTCATCACTAGGATGTCATCTAAGAAGAGTACGGCATTGTACGCCTTCTCACCATCGGCGGCCTGCATTAGTAGTGGCGGCGGCGGCCGAGACAGTGGCCACAACAGCGAGCCAATCCATACTGCACCAATTGAAGGTAGAAATTCCCAACTTTTAGACTCCTTAAGTCAATTTTGGAGTGTTTTGGCTTGTTTTAACCGACCAACCAATTTTGAACCGGCGAGATCGCCGTTTTCCGGCCGTAAGGCTTGGGAAGAAAGGAGAAGATGGAGAAAAACTCTGGTCTTCTTCTGCGCGAAGTTATCGCGTCATCCTCGCGTTTTGAAACACGGGGCTACTTAGACTAGCAGTCGCGCTTCAATCGCGAGGCTATTTTGACTAGCAGTCGCGTTTCAATCGCGAGGCTATTTTGACTAGCAGTCGCGTTTCAATCACGAGGCTATTCTGATTAGCAGTCGCGTTTCAATCGCGAGGCTATTTTGACTGGCAGTCGCGTTTCAATCGCGAGGCTAACGTGAGGCTATTTTGACTAGCAGTCGCATTTCAACGCGAGGCTATTTCCTCAGCTACGTGTGAAGTTATATATTTTTTTTAACTCCGCGTTCTCATACTTAGAAGATTTTTTGAGTTTTCTCTAACTCTTTATTCTTCTTTTGCAGTGGGGTATCCGGACCAGATCCTTTTTGAAGAGGAGTGCATGTGGCTCTACCAGTCTTCATCAACAAAAGTAACTCTAAGGAAGTCAGAAGCATATGCTTTACAACATAGTTGCAGACTTCAAGCCCTGGCTTCGAATAGTAAACTTTTGAAGGAGGTACAAGAACTCTGCGACAGCCCATTAAGTTTTCTTGAGGACCATTTCTGTTAGATGACAATCTCTGTTACTTTCCAACGTAATAGAGATGATCATCTAAGGGCTTGTAGCATGTCGAATCCAACTTGTGCATCTTCATTAGGATTCTTATAGCGGTGTCTTCAGATAATCCACTAAGAACTTTAAACAGATCATAGTTGACATTTGCAGAGGAGGTCTTTTGCATGTGAACCAGGAAATTTCAACACTCCATGGAGGAGACTCGTTATCGGGTTATTGATGAGTCGATAAATAGGTTGAAGGTTTTGGGGAGAGCTATAACTCCCTCTTCTTCTGTAACCTTTTGCTTCATGAATAAAGATAATTTTTTTTATCTGTTGGCTTCAAGAATTTTTGCTTGCTCAACAAATAGATGGTTCATAGTTTCAGTAAAACAATCCAAGGCTCATTTGCGTAACTTAGACTGTTAGTACCTGAAATGATCATATAAGGATCATTTAACTTAGACAGAGGCGTTTAATCACATGCCTTAGTTTTAATGGAGGCAATTCAAAGTTTTTATGCATAACTTGAATTGCACATGCCAAGATAATCGAGTGATGATTATCAGATTTTGGCAGAGGCGCCAAATAACGCTTGCCAAGTCCAAGCTTCATAGAAACGCGTAGCTAAAATACCAAGTTAGCTTCGCGTTTTGCATATTTGCGCGGAGTTAATAACTTCGCGTTTTAGATGACCACGCGAAGCTAAATAGCTTTGTGTTTTAGGGAGCAACTGATCAATCAGTCGCTCCGATTTTCGCGCCGAATATCAAGAGGCGGTTTCCTTCATTTAAATGGAGTCTCTTTTTCTTCTTCACTCATCTGAAGAATTTTCAAGAACTCCAGAGCTCCAGGTGACCGGCGATCAGGCGATGTCAGGCGACCCGACCAACTTCCCCAAGTTTTTCGTCGATTTCTCTTCGTTTTCTTCAAGATTAATGGCACCCAAGACTCGGGCTTCCTCTCGTGCATCTTCGCCGTCGGCGGCCAGCGCAAGCAGCGGTGGCAGCGGCCGTGGCAGCATCGAGCCAGTTCATGCCTCGCCTATCGGAGGTAAGAACCTCACTTTTGGGGCTTTGTAGAACATTTTTAGAGTGATTTGGCTCGGTTTTAACCGGCCAATCATTTCTTTTATCGGCGAGATCGCCGTACTCTGGCCAACTGGCTTGTAGGAAAATATCTTTGATCTTCCTTCTCGCGAAACTATCGCGTTATCTCCGCGTTTTAAACGCGAAGTTATTTTTGCTAACAATCGCGTTCGGACGCAAAGTTAGAATTTTAGTTTTGCGTTTGAAAAGGCGCAGTTATTTTATCATCCTCGCGTTTTGCCAAACCGCGAGACTATCTTCTTAACTTCGCTCGGGGTTATCCCTAGCTCCGCGTTTTCATATTTAGAAAAATTTTCTGATTTGTAGAAATTTTCCTAATTCTTAATTCCTCTTTTGCAGTTGGCTATTCAGTGGATCCAATCTCCCAAGGATATCACTTTGGCTATGGCGGGGGTGCAGACTCAGTCATCCAGTTTCGCTTCATTACTATTTTTGCTGCGTACAAGCCTAGTTTGAGAGAGCGCAGGGAAAAGCTAATCAAATACAACCCTACTACTGCACGGGAGATCATTACGAATGCTCCCTTTGAAGCCACAAACCGAGAGGCGTTGGAGAAGCCGGGGTTCCTCTTTGGAGATGCTATAGAGCACTCGGATAAGATCCTCTTTGAAGAGGAGGGCCAGTGGCTGTACCAAGCCGGGGATCTGCTCATGTTTCTATATAACATGGAGCGTAGCTACCCCTTGGTGTATCTCCAGAGGCTGTCTTCCCGCCGCGAGTTAGAATTTGAGCTAACTCATGAATATGATAGTGTTGCGACCGGCAAATTTGGCACGAATGGGGCTTTTTAAGACGGTCCCTCCAGATGTATTACGGGGCTCCTCCCAGGCAGTGTCACTGAAGAGCACCCTATTGGTGAAGTCCCGATTCATGCTAAGATTTCCTTAGCGAATTCTTAGCCAAGGGTGGTCAGTACCCTGCCAAAGACTTTAGAATGCTTGGATGAGTCCACTCCTCGGGCAACATGTGGTGGTTCAGACTCATCAAACACATACTGGACACCCATGAGCAGACGCTAAAGGAAATTGGCTTGTTCAAAGCCATTAGAAACGTCCAGTTTGGCTTGCCTCAAAGTGCTTTCCATTTATTCTGTCTGCTGGAGATGTATAACTCTGAGACCGGCACCTTCTTCACACCAGTGGGTGAGCTTGGATTCGCTCTCCATGAGATATTCGAAGTGTCTGGTTTATCAATGGGTGAAGTCCCTTATGAAGAATACATCCCCACTGCTGAAGAATTGAAGATGCTGAAAGTAGGGGATGAGAACATCTACCAGATCTATTGGGAAGTGATGTGCCACTATCACATTTGCGCCGACCTGGCTGGAGTAAGGAACCAGGGAATTGGCCATAAGAAGTGAACTAATTACCTCTTCGTTAATTTGAAAGAGAGTCTCCCAATGATTCGGGGACGCCCACCCGTAAGCGTTGAAGAAATAAAGGAGCGCATCTCCAAGCTGAAAGCCACAACATATACGACCGAATCAAATGAAGGAGGATTTAGTCCCGACACGGTCTTTCAGAGCTTCCATTATCAAGCCCAATTCCCTATCTCTGAGAGGGGTCTCCTTGCTGGCTTCTTAATGTTGTGGCTGAAGAGGTGTGTCGTCCCTTCGTTGCCTAAGGAAGCTATTGCCAAGAACGTCGTCTATCCAGCCGTTCTTTTGGCCTATGGACAATCATTCGGGTTATTGCTAGCGATGGTTGCCAACCTCCAAAGCGGGTTCTGGGCCCTATGCAACAGCTTCATGCCAGCGGAGAAGAATAAAGGCAAAGCTGGGAAGGGTAAAGCAGCCAAAGAAGCTGCCACGGTGAAGACACCGAACCCAAGGGTAGAGATGCCCTATACATATTTAATGGCGGGGCTAGTCATGCACTGCCCATCGCTGATGAGTGCTACGGATTACACCCCAACCGACAAGCCGTTCTTGGCAGAGAAGTATGAGCACTCTGTCTGGAAGAGCAATTACATGTCTCAAATCCGCAGAACACTCCGTCATCATCAAAACTATGAGATCTTCCGCTACTTTCCAGACTTCCCTGGGGGAGAGTATGGATCTAAATTTAAAGATATTTTGGGAGCAGACCAGTTCACCAACTTATCTTCAGGGGTTTTCTGGTGGTTATTGAATATTCGCCCCGGACACTTGGTGTACAGGCAAGACACCATGTGCTACATAGAGCCGTATATCCCGAGCAGATTTGCTCGTCAATTTGGGTATACGCAGCTTTATGTAGGAAATCTAAACAAAGAATTGGCATACGAGGGAAATCTGTATGCAGGGGCACGGGGCTGGTTCCATTTTGTTGCTGGAGAAACCGGAGCAGAATTTATACTACCCCTGAAATCTCCAGAGCTAAGCATGGTGTTAAGCTTCTGTACCTGATATAGCATTGCAAATGCTGAAGTGCCAAGCTTCTCCATCAACCGCAGCTGCTGCAAGGAGATAGAGGCCTTCTATGCCAGTCGCAAAGGGGCAAAAAGAGTGAGGGTGAGAGAAATGAACGAATTCTTTGGTGCGGCTGCCGATCCATCAGACTTGGGAAACTCTGATGTGATGACGATAATGGCAATGATGATGACGGCGATGATGGTGGTGCCCTTCAAGACTTGATTTCCCGTCCCCGGAGTCCAACCGTTAAATGTCATAGACCTGTAAGAGGCGAACCGGCAAAAAAGAAGTAGGAATTAGCCTCGGGAACCCTCTTAGTCCCTCAAGAGGCGGCGACCAAGCTCGCTCCAGACTTGCTGGCCTCAGCTTTGTCTCTGGCGCCGGCAGAGGAGAGTAGACCTGCTGAAGCTCCAGGTGCTACTGAGGTCCCGACTCCTCCAACCGCAGAATCTGTTGAACACTCCGCAACGCAACCTCAGGGTAGCGAAACAGGTGCTCTCCTGGAAACAGCGATGGTTCCCCCTTCAAGTCCGACAACTGGACTTGTATCTCCTGGTATGGTTTTTATATTCTATCTTCTGTCTATTATTCACTTCATCATTATATGTAACACTATTTGTTTGCATTTTGTAGGTGGTCAGCCCCACTCGCCGATGCATTCGACTACCAGGGGAGAGTCTGAGAAGAGGGTGGATTATTCGGGCACCACCGGCTCAGTGGGTAGATTAGGTAGTTCTGCAAATGAATTTGATGCAGACTACTTCACGACAACTCCTCCCTCTATTCCTTCAGTTCCCCCTATTGATGAACTCGGGAGTGATGATAGGACAGAGGTGGTTGTTGCGGCCGCAGCCAAAGAGGCTACCCCATCTCCAAGTCTGCCATCTCCAACACCCGGGGTCTATCTCAAAGAGACCTTTCCAGTAGTTGTTGGTGTACCCTCTGCTCCCCAAACAGCAGTATTAATGCCATCTACCATTATGACTGTTGAGCCGTTGGTGACTCCTCCAGCCCCGAGTCCTCCGCCAGCGGGAGATAAAGAAAATTTGAAGTTCTCATTCGAAGCTACTTCTGCCGCGGGAGGAACTTTGGGTAAAGACACACCATCGTCTACCCCTACTGGTGGCACTGCCCGAGTGATCTGTATTAATGATGCTTCTCCTCGGGTTCCTAGTTCTGCCAAGTCCATGTTTGCTCTACTGGCCCCGCATGTCATGAATCTAGTACAAGGACGGGCTTCTTCTTCCTCGACACCAACGGACGCTACTCCTCCTCCAGCGACATCTTTCTTTGCACTGCCTGCTTTAAACACAGACACTGTGGACCCTCTTGAAGAATTCGTCAACCACATTGTAAATGACTTTATGCGGCTACTAAGGAGGTGTATTGGGATGATTCTTGACGGAAGAGATTTTTTTAATCTTGGACGTCCAATGTTGTCCAGTTATCTGGATAATATTGAAAGGATTGGGGGATAAGACTGAGCAGCTCCCTACCGGGCCCGTCTCGAAGCTTTAGAAGATCAGGTGAATACGCTCAACACAGTTCGCCAAGCGGATGTGGAAGCGATCACTGAGATCGAGTTGACGCGTCTTCGGGTAGAGTTGGTGGCTCGTCAAGAGGAATTGAGGCGCCAAGAGGAAGTCTGGTCTCGGGAGTTGGCAGAATTACGAGCTAGCCAGGAATCAATCCTCAGGGGGTTAGAGGTAGTGGACTTCGAGATTGAGGGGAGTCAGGCCGCTATCCTTAGAGCCAGAGATACTATTGCTAAGGCCCGAGCTATTCTGGAGGCCAGCGAATCTCGGCTAGGAGAATCCGTTAAGAAAAGGGAAGAGTTGATCTTCCAACGAGGACAACTCGAACAAGACGGCGCAATAAGAAGCCGCACTATTGAAGAATCTCGTCAGCGGTTGGCCCAGCAACTGACAATAAACGACGAAGATTTACACCGGCAGGCTCAACACTCCGTGGAGGAGACTCGTCGTCGAGTAATTGACGAGGCGACGAATAAGTTGAGACTTCTAGGAGATCCATAACTTTCTTCTATTCTTTTGTAATAAAAGAGAGAACTTTTTGTAACTTCATTCTTCATTGATGAATAAAGGTAATCTTTTGATTCTTTTACCTGTTGGCTTCCAAATTTGTTTGCACAACAGATAACTTGTCATCAAAATGATTTTAGTTGTTTTAGGTAAAGTAGTCCAAGGCTCATTTGCGTAACTTAGACTGCTAATACTGAGGTAATCGGCTGAAGATCACCAAATTACGGCAGAGGCTCCTAATTGCGCATGCCAGGTTAGAAAAGAAGTTCAAGTGCTCATCTGCGTAACTTGAACAAGTAGAGGCGGTTCGAGATTCTCATGCGTAACTTGAACTGGGCACACCAAGATGATCGGGTTAGGATTCATCAGATTTCGGCAGAGGCGCCTAATTGCGCATGCCTGGTAAGAAAGAAGTTCAAGTGCTCATCTGCGTAACTTGAACAAGTGGAGGCGGTTCAAGGCTCTCATGCGTAACTTGGACTGGACACACCAAGATGATCGGGTCAGGATTCATCAGATTTTGGCAGAGGCGCCTAATTGCGCATGCCTGGTAAGAAAGAAGTTCAAGTGCTCATCTGCGTAACTTGAACAAGTGGAGGCGGTTCAAGACTCTCATGCGTAACTTGAATTGGGCACACCAAGATGATCGGGTCAGGATTCATCAGATTTCGACAGAGGCGCCTAATTGCGCATGCATGGTAAGAAAGAAGTTCAAGTGCTCATTTGCGTAACTTGAACAAGTGGAGGCGGTTCAAGGCTCTCATGCGTAACTTGAACTGGGCACACCAAGATGATCGGGTCAGGATTAATCAGATTTCGGCAGAGGCGCCTAATTGCGCATGCCTGGTAAGAAAGAAGTTCAAGTGCTCATCTGCGTAATCTTGAACAAGTGGATGGTTATACTCCTTGGGATCTGAACCAGATGTGACAGTTACTCTGTCATCATTCTGTTTTAGTTTAAGCATAGTATTTCTTCATAAATTTACCGTTGATCGGCATCATCATTCTATCGCCGTTCTGATTCATTAAGCGATAGGCTCCACTAGAGTATACCGTCTCCACAACGAACGGTCCTTCCCACTTGGGTTCAAATTTACCCTTAGTCTTGTGGATTAGAATCATTGGCTTTTTAATAGCCAGAACCAAGTCCCCTTATTTAAAGGTCCTTGGTTTAACGTTCTTATTGAACGTTTGCGAGATTCGGGCCTAATACAACTCAATTTGTTGTTGAGCCCTGAGACGTTTTCCATCTAACTCCTCTAATTCTTGTAATCTCTGTTGATGGCGCTCTTCTGTCGTCATCTTTGTGGCTAAGGCCACTCTTAATGATGGTATCTAGATTTCAAGAGGCAAGACGGCCTCACTTCCGTAAACCAAAGAAAATGGGGTAGTTTTTGTTGGGGTGCGAATGGTGGTGCGATAAGCCCACAAGCACTCTCCCAGCTTTTTATCCCAGTCTCGTTTGTTGGAAGAGACAAACTTTCGAAGGAGTTTAATGATCGTCTTGTTAAAGGCTTCGGCTAATCTATTAGCCGCGGGGTTATATGGCGTTGAAGCAATATCTTTGATTCTGAATTTATCGCAGAATCTTGAGAATCCCTGGCTGATGAATTGAGGTCCATTATCATGAATGATCCTTCGGGGGACGCCAAAACGGTAAATGACATGATGCTTAATGAATTTAATCACATCTGTCGTTTTCACCTCTCTCATGGGCAAGGCTTCGGCCCATCTTGAAAAATAATCGGTTATTGCAAGAATAAACCGATATCCTCTGGATGACGGGGGAGTTATTGGCCCCACAATATCCATTCCCCATGCCTCAAATGGCCAACTAGCAACGGTATTGTGCAAGTATTCTGGGGGTTGGTGGATGAAGTTAGCATGTACCTGACATGCATGGCACTGTTTAGCATATGCCATTGCCTCTGTAATCATGTTCGGCCAGTAATATCCCATCCTTCTTATGCGGTCTTCGAGTTTTGGACCGGGCTGATGAGCTCCACATACTCCATCATGTGTTTCTCTCAGCACTTCATCTGCTTCTGCTTTTGATATGCATGTTCGCAGCAAAAATTCGTTGCTTTCCTTCTATTGAATACAGCTTAGATTACAAAGAAAGAGAACAAGATTAAAAAGAACAAACGAGAGGATTTTATATGTCAATCTCTCTCTTTTACAATAATTTGTGTGGGATCTGTGGCGATGGGATCTATAGTAGTTCCTTTGGACAATCGAACGTCAAACTCTTCTCTCTTGAAGGTCGCGGCTGACTGTAGACGATCTTTTCTTGTCTTTCACGAACTCAAGGCTCTATACGTAACTTGAATTCTCCAAGAGGAAAAGATCTCAATTGCCGACAAGAAGACCCCTAGGGTTTCACCAAGAAGGTATTTATATCCCCAGGTCAATGCAAGAGTTTCTATCTAAATAGAATTCGCATTCATCAAGGATTCCAATTAAATATCTTAGTTTTGATTTAAATATCTTGATTTAGAATTCTGATTGGATTCAATTTGGGTATTTGGATAAGCCCAAATCATAATCTCAATCAATTTGAGATTCTGATTATCTGCTCACGCGGAGCTAATCGCATCAAAACGCGGCGCTAAATAACCAGAATGCAGAGCTAACGCGAAGCTATTGATAGCCCCTCGTTTTACTCATCGCGAGGCTAAAACTAGCCAGACGCGGAGCTGTTAGCTCCGCGTTCTGTTGTGGAAAACCCTATTTACTTAGAAATTTTCACTGCCAACAGAACCCCCTCCAAAGTTTTCAAAATATCTTAGAACTTAGCAAATTTTGAAATACTTTGGATCTTTAAATTGAAACGCGGAGTTAAAATACCAAGTTTATCTCGCGTTTAGTTCACTTGCACGGAGCTAAATAGCTTCACGTTTCAGTGAGTAACTGCTCATTAATAGCTCGGTAATTACTCTTGCTCTGACTTTCATGCCAAATACCAAGAGGCGGATCATTTAAATAGAGCCTCAAGCTCTTCTTCTTCTTCATTTCATCCGAAGAATTTCAAGTGCTCAGAGCTTAGGCGACCCAGGCGAATCAGTTTGAAGGGATAATCTTCAACTGATATTCCTTCAACTTTCCATAGATTTTCCATCATTAGGATGTCATCTAAGAAGAGTACGGCGTCGCGCGCCTCCTCACCATCGGCGGCCGGCGCTAGCAGCGGCAGCGACGGCCGAGGTAGTGGCCACAACAGCGAGCCAATCCATGCTGCACCAATTGGAGGTAGAAATTCTTAACTTTGAAACTCCTCAAATTAACTTTGGAGTGTTTTGGCTCGGTTTTAACCGACCAACCAATTTTGAACCGGCGAGATCGCCGTTCTCTGGCCGTAAGGCTTGGGAAGAAAGGAGAAGACGGAGAGAAACTCTGATCTTCTTCTACGCGAAGTTATCGCGTCATCCTCGCGTTTAAAAGACGGGGCTACTTTAACTAGCAGTCGCGTTTAAATCACGAGGCTATTTTGACTAGCAATCGCGTTTAAATCGCGAGGCAATTTTGATTTAGCAGTCACGTTTAAATCGCGAGGCTATTTTGATTTAGCAGTCGCGTTTAAATCGCGAGGCTATTTTCTCTACTGCGCGCGGAGTTTATCCTTAGCTCCGCATTTTCATACTTAGAAGATTTTTCGAGTTTTCTCTAACTCTTGATTCTTGTTTTGCAGTGAAGTACTTGGACCAGATCCTTCTTGAAGAGGAGTGCATGTGGCTTTACCAGTCTTCATCAGCAAAAGTAACTCTAAGGAAGCCAGAAGCATATGCTTTCCATCATAGTTGCAGGTTTCAAGCTCTGGCTCCAAAAGATAAACTTTTTGAAGGAGTTACAAGAACTCTGCGGCAGCTCATTAAGTTTTCTTGAGAACCATTTCTGTTAGATGACAATCTCTGTTGCTTTCCAAGGCGATAGGGATGATCATCTAAGGGCTTGTAGCATGTCAAATCCAACTTGTGCATCTTCATTAGGATTCTTGTAGCGGTATCTTCAGATGATCCACTTTAAACATATCATAATTGACATTTGCAGATGAGATCTTTTGCATGTGAACCATGGAATTGAACTTCAACATCCCGTGGAGGAGTCTCACTGTTAGGTTATTGATGAATCGACGAATAGGTTGAAGATTTTGGGAGAGCTATAACTCCCTCTTCTTCTGTAATCTTTTGCTTCAAGAATCTTTCTTGCTCAACAAATAAATGGCTCATTATTCTGGTAAAACAATCCAAGGCTCATTTGCGTAACTTAGACTGCTAATACTGAGGTAATCGGCTAAGGATCACCAAATTTTGACAGAGGCGCCTAATTACGCATGCCTGGTAAGAAAGAAGTTCAAGTGCTCATCTGCGTAACTTGAACAAGTGGAGGCGGTCCAAGGCTCTCATGCGTAACTTGAACTGGACACACCACGATGATCGGGTTAGGATTCATCAAATTTCGACAGAGGTGCCTAATTGCACATGCTTAGTCCAAGTGCTCTCATGCGTAACTTGAACAGAGATGGGAATAATCCAAATCATACTGTCAGAGGTAAAAACTTAACATGACAGGTTTTATGAGATTTTTAGCAAACCCCAAGTTATCAACGGATTTGATTAGCCTTTACCAATCGCTGTTTGCGTTGGGCTAGCCATGCTATTCCCTTCAGCATGGTGAGTTGTCGAGAAATTAATTTTCTCTCCCATTTGCTTTTAACAGCATTGGGTAGTTAATTCATACTTTTACCCACAGTATGATAGGGTTGGCGAGGAATTTGATCTCCTCTTCCCGCTGCTTTAGCAGCATTGGGTAATTAATTTCATACTTTTACCCCCAGTATGATAGGGTTGGCGAGGAACTTGATCTCCTCTTCCCGCCGCTTTAACAGTATTGGGCAATAAAATATTTTTATTTATAGCACCCAATTAGCCATTCCAATGACTGTTGAGAATAGCAAAAGCATGATGTTTATTATCGTCAATATTTTCGGCACCCCCAGCCAAATCCGGCTGTTAACCAATGAGGACAATTTTGTCACAGCTGTGGTTCGGAGCATATCCAAGGGGCTAGCTTGCAAGTGTGGGCTGCCCGTGCTTGGTGTCGATATTGGCTTCCCTACTGGTACAGGGATCTCTTTGGCAGGGAACTCATTGGTTCCTACTACTAAAATTGTCATATTTGCAGAAACTTTCTTCTGTTCCTCTTTAAGTGTGAGAACTCCGGCTTCTATCAATGCTTGAATTCGGTTCTTAAGAGGATAGCAATCCTTAGTTGGGTGCCCGACATTCCGATGGTACAAGTAATAGTTGGGGTCGTTGGTTTTACCAACGTCTTTCGGTTTTCCATTTTTCGAAAGTTTTAGCAAGCCCTTTCTGAGTAGGAGATAGAATAAAGTACCAGTCTGCTCAGTCTTGAATGTATAAATTTTATCTTGACGGGGCTTATTTTGACCTGCACCTCTCGAATTCTGAGGTCTTGGTTTCGGATCTGCAACTGATACCATCACTGCCTTCCCTTTATTTTTAGGATTCTGTGGATATAGCCTGTTATTCATAGAGTTTTTCGTGCTACGAGATTCCTCAATCCGGCGAATTATATCTTCTGCCTGCTCTCCCTGCCTTAACAGATCTTTTCAAGTTTTGGACTCTACAGCTCCCATTCTTATCAGTATGTCGGTCCTGAAATTATGCTTACGGGTTTCCACCAGGGTTTCCTGGGTCATACCGTGTCGACAATACACGGACTTTTCCCTGAAGCGTTCAATAAAACTTTTGACCGTTTCTTCTTCCCCTTGTTTCGTTGCAAGGAGGGAATGAACCGATATTTCGGTATCATGCTCAAAGAAACGTGAGAGAAATAATTTCTCAACATCAAACTAGGTATTAATAGTACCTGGGGGCAACTGCATGAACTATGTAAAGGCAGGCCCTCATAGGGTGCTCGCAAATACTTTGGTCATTATGGGATCATTTCCCATTAGATGACCTGCCTGCGATAAAAAATAATATATATGCTGACTGAGAGATCCCTTCCCAACATATGACTCCAATTTGAGGGGTTTATATTTTTCTGGATAAGGTGCTAAATCCCATTCAGGCGGGTATGGTCTTGAAACCCCCGATTCCTTCAGTTCTTTCTTGTGCATCAAGGCATCAAGTTGGCTTTGCAATTTCTCGATCTTTTCTCTATGAGGATCATGGAAAGAATATTTATCATCATCCTTATGTATCGAATAAGCCTTTTCTTCTTTAATTTCTTTATTTGTCTTAGGTGGTGGTACCGAAGAAGTTTTAGCCTTATCATCGGCTATTTTCTGGGTATTTTCGACCAATTTTAGAAGCATTAGTTTGAAGTCATCAATGGCCTTCTGCTGACCTCGAATCATCTGCTCTTGGGCTTCCATCCTCTGGTCAAAGTCATCGGATCTGTCCACCATATGTGACGTTGATTTTCGTGGTCGGGAAAATGCACGAGATTTTGGGGAAGCTATAGTTGAATTGTCGCTGTCATCATCATAAGAACTTTTTGAAAGTTTCTTATAATTTCGAGGAGCGATAGCACCTGATTTGAGTCGAGTAAGATGGTGAGGTTGTTCATCATCTGCATCTGACTCGTGTCTTTTTTCCATGGCCTTCTTACCTTTACCGACCATATTTGAGGTCACTGCGTTTAATTCTTTTTCTTTAATTTTGTATCTCAGATCATTCTTTCTCCTCTTTGGAGTATCTTGACGAGATTCAGTTATTCTGTTAAATACAGACACTCTCTTCTTAGTATAACAGCAATTATCCAATACAACAGATATGGCTGTTATGAACTGCTCACAATGACATATTGAGTGTGGCTGAGCTTGAGTCATATTTCTCATTTTTGTCAAGTAATTTCTGAGATTGGTGATCTCAGATGAAGAAGAATCGTGGGGGTACCTAGTTGTTGAGAGGGTCTAGCGGCCCACTGAAGTTTTTCAGGGTCATTGGTGTCGACATGTTGTCCAATAACCCGATTATCAGCCTTGATTCTATATTCAGGCTGTTTTACGCGGAGCTGGATGTTAGCTTTGCGTTCTGAATCATCTACGCGAAGTTGAGCTATAGCTTCGCGTTTGACGCTAGCCTCGCGTTTTACACTGACTAGAGTTTTTGCAGAAGTTTAACTTATGTTTGTTTAGCCTCGCGTAAAGGAGTATCCTCACACGCTGGCATTGTTTTGCGATTAGCGCAAGAATCCTTGGCTTCGCGTTTAACGCTTGGCTCAAGTTTTTGTTCAAGTTCAATAGCCTCACATGGGGAGTTTTTACTACATGCTGGCTTATGCTCACGTTTTACGCGTGTTCTGGCACTTTGGCCAGTTTCATAACTAAATTCAGTAACCTCGCGTGGAAGAAAATTCCTGCACGCTGGCTTACCCTTGCGATTAACGCAAGTCATAACTTCGCGTCTAACGCGATTTTTACGATTAACAACAATTTGCCAATCGTCTTCGCGATCTACGCGGAGAATCTTGCGTTTCTCGCAAGTATTACTGGCCTCGCGTTTCTCGCTTGGCTCAGTATTAACCTCGCGTGGAGAATCACACGCTGGCTTTATTGAATTTTTATCCTTGCGTTCCTCATGAGTGTAAGAAGTTTTGCGTTTCTCGCAAGTATTACTAGTCTTGCGTTTCTCGCTTGGCTCAGTATCAGCCTCGCGAAGAAAATCACACGCTGGTTTTAAAATATTTTTATACTCGCGTTTCTCGCGAGTGTCAGATATTTTGCGACTAGCGCAAATCTCACTGGTTTCGCGTTTCTCGCTAAGCTCAGCAATAGACTCGCATGGAATATCACACGCTGGCTTTTCCTTACTTTTAAGGCAAGTTGTAACTTTGCGTTTAACGCGGTAATGACCGGTTTCGCGATTAGCGCGAGCCAGTTTGCGAGGGACCATAGCCTCACGTCCATTAGCCTCGCGACTAAGGCGGGCTTTGAGGGCTTTTCGCCTTGCTCTCCGATTTCTATTTCGGAGTTGGGTTCTGGTCAATCCAGTTTCCAGGTCTTCTTCAGGAGTAGAGAGGTCATCCTCTGCTAGGATTTTCTGCCCGAACACCGGCTCTATGGCCACGGTCTCCACGGATCCCCGTTTCTCGGTGGATTCCTTTTTACCCGTTGCTCGGGTATTGGAGCGCACGCGACGATAGTATCGTGTGTCGTTCAGGTCACCTGATGATCCAGAGGAGAGGTACTTCTTGTACTTCTGCTGGTCGATTTCAACGACGATCATGTCTACGTCGGATCCGATCAAATCGACGTCTGATTGCGCCACAATATCTACATCAGTGAATGAGATGGCTCCCACTGTGGTCGCCAGTTTGTTCACAGCAAAAATTCGTTGTTTTCCTTCCATTGAATATAGCTTAGATTACAATGAAAGAGAACAAGATAAAAAAGAACAAACGAGAGGATTTTATATGTCAATCTCTCTCTTTTACAATAATTTGTGTGGGATCTGTGGCGATGGGATCTATAGTAGTTCCTTTGGAAGATCAAACGTCAAACTCTTCTCTCTTGAAGGTGGCGGCCGATTGTAGACGATCTTCTCTGGTCTTTCATGAACTCAAGGCTCTATGCGTAACTTGAATTCTCCAAGAGGAAAAGATCTCAATTGCCGAAAAGAAGACCCCTAGGGTTCACCAAGAAGGTATTTATATCCCCAGGTCAATGCAAGAGTTTCTATCTAAATAGAATTCGCATTCATCAAGGATTCCAATCAAATATCTTAGTTTTGATTTAAATCTCTTGATTTAGAATTCTGATTGGATTCAATTTGGGTATTTGGATAAGCACAAATTATAATCTCAATCAATTTGAGATTCTGGTTATCTGCTCACGCGGAGCTAATCGCATCAAAACGCGGCGCTAAATAACCAGAATGCGGAGCTAACGCGAAGCTATTGATAGCCCCGCGTTTTACTCATCGCGAGGCTAAAACTAGCCAGACGCGGAGCTATTAGCTCCGCGTTCTGTTGTGGAAAATCCTATTTACTTAGAAATTTTCACTGCCAATAATGCAGCGTAGCAGCAAACCATCTCCTGACTTTCTATACAAAGTCTGTAGCTTATGGTCATAATAAAATTTTCGAGCCTTCCTCCTTATCGAAGTGGCTTCTTTTGGATCTTCTGGCAATATCCTATATAAGGCGTAATCTATGAACGGAAATCGCTAATAATTGGGTTCCAGAATTAAACCTGACTGGCACACCTCTTTGGCTTGAAATACCATATCTGGGTGGAGGAGTTCTCTGCTACCAATAGTGATGCTTTTAGCTTCACCTGGCGGGATTGCCAATGTTGCAGCTAACGCGGCAAGAGCATCTGCATAAACGTTCTTATTCCGAGATATATGATATATATAAAATTATTCAAAATATCCTGCTAGCTCAATGGCTAGCTGATGATAGGGGATGAGGGCTTCATGTCTGACTTCATACTCGCCCGTCATCTGATTGACGATGAGTTTAGAGTCTCCATATGCCTTTAGGTAGTTCACCCCCAGTTGCAGAGCCATTTTCAGGCCGATAATGAGTGCGTTATATTCCGCCACATTATTCGTGCACGGTTCTGTTAATGAATAACCGTTGGGCAATATATGTTTATGTGGGGATATTAGCACAACCCCCACTCCAGCAGCAGATTGTTTTGCAGCACCATCAAAGAACATTTGCCATGGTTGTTTTTTGCTAACTGTGTTGACCTCTGACGTTTGTTTGGATTTGGACCAAATTGGATGGTCTGCAAGGAAATCGGCGATCGCCTGTCCCTTCATAGCCTTTTGAGAGACGAAGTGTATATTATATTGCGATAGCAATAATGCCCATTTCGCCAATCGGCCATTTAATGATCCTAATTTTGTCATCAGGATTTTCAAGAGATTGACCCGTGAGATGACATGTATCGTTTGCCCTGAAAGATAGTGTCGCATTTTCTGAACAGCGAACACTAGGGCTAAACATTCTTTTTCAATCGGGATATACCTGTAGACACCTAAAAAAAAAAAATTACAGCGGGGTCCACCTGCGGGAACTCCTCCCACGGGTGCCAACCCGCGGGAGGGATCCCGTGGGAGGGCACCCGCGAGAGGCTCCTGCGGGTGGCCATGCCTCCCGCGGGTGGCCACCCGCGGGAGCGATCCCGCGGGTTGCTAGCCGCGGGAGCGATCCCGCAGGTGCCAACCTGCGGGTTGTTTTCCGCTTCTGTTCTGTTTTGCATGGTGATCCGGATTTTTGGGGATTTAATCGGATTCGATGGAAGAATTTGAGCCGGATTAGAAGCGCTCCTCAATCTATAAAATTGGGAGCGGAGTTCAGAAAAAGGGAAAATGGGAGATTCTTTTAGAGAGGGAATTCTTTGGAGAGGCAATTTTACAGAGGCTGGAGTCTAAAAATCTAGAGAGGAGTTCCTCAATCCAGAGAGATCAGATCGTCAACGGAGTGCAGAATCAAGACTCTACCGCTGCCAGAACCCACAAAAATAAAGGGAATCGAAATCAATTGATCCCCATTCTTGTAATTATGAATTTATTTTATAATTTTTCTTTTATTGCTGTAATTCAAAATCAAATTGGCAATTTAAAGAAGATTCAATTTTTCGGGCATACAAGAATTGGCGACCACAGTGGGAGTTTGGGCGGCGCAATCCGATCTTTAAATTTTTTTTTTTTGGAGCCTAGGCGTCATCGCCGGGTTACGAAAAAAAATTATGAGGCGTCATCGCCCATAAAATAAAGACAAGACGTCATCGTCTGTCAAAAAAAAAATTTATGAGGCATCATCGCCCATAAAATAAAGACAAGACGTCATCGTCTGTCTAAAAAAAAAATTATGAGGCGTCATCGCCCATAAAAAAAAATAACAAGACGTCATCGTCTTTCAAAAACAATTATGAGGCGTCATCGCCCATAAAAAAAAATGACAAGACGTCATCGTCTGTCAAAAAAAAATTGAGGCGTTATCGCCAACAAAAAAAAATGACAAAACTGGATACAACCCACGGATGCAACACGCAGATGAAATTGTGAGACGCAACCCGCAGATAGAATCGTGGGGCGTAACCCGCGGGGACGCAATCCGTAGATGGAATCGTGGGATGCAACCCGCAGATGGAATCGAGGGACGCAACCCGCGGGACCCGCAGGACGCAACCCACAAATGCAATCGCGGGATGCAACCCGCGGGATACAGAATCCATAAGACAAAAAAAATTTAATAATAATAAAAAAATAAGTAATAATAATAAGATAGTAATAAATAAAAATAAATAAAATAATAAATTGAAATTGCCTCAATTACAATAAAAAAGTTAATAAATAAAGAAAAACATGAGACGAGATTAAAAAAAAAAGTACTATGCTCGGGTGGGGCCCACTTGGGCCACCCGCACTTTTCTCCCTCTCCCCCGAACGAAAAAAAAAAAAATTTTTAAATAATAAATAATAATAATAGAAAAAAGGCAAAAAAAATAAAAAAAGAAGAAAAGAAAAAAAAAGAGAAAGGGCGTTATCGCCCACAAAAAATTGATTAAACTAAAAAAATAATAATTAAAAAAACATGCGGTATGAGTGTTCTACCCACGGGTTGTATCCCACGGATGCACCCGCAGATGCCAAAAAAAAAATAAAAAAATAATACTAATAAAAAAATAAAAAATATAAAAATAAACCAAAATAATAATAATAAATAAAAATAAATTTGCAAGGCCTCATCGCTTATCAAAATAAATAATAAAAAAAATAAAAAAAGCTAGGTGTCATCACCTAAAAAAAAAATTCAAAAGGCGCATCGTTTATAAAAAAAAGGGATATCATCGCAAACAAAAAAAAGAGAGAGAGATAAAAAAAATAAAAATATATATATAATAAAATAAAATAAAATAATGATGATGAACTACCTAATGCCGTCAAGGCAAAGGGAAGAGAACCAGCTTCTCGCCAACCTCATCATACTGGGGGGTAAAAAGTATGAACTACCCAACGCCGTCAAGGCAACGGGAAGAGAATAAATTTCTCGCCAACCCCACCATACTGGGGGTAAAAAGTATGAATCACCCATCACCATCAAGGCAAAGGGAAGGGAATAAATTTCTCGCCAACCCCATCATGCTGGGGTGTAAAAGCATGAATTGTCCAAAGCTGCTAAGGCGAAGGGAATAAGAAATGTTTGGCATCTAAGCCCAAAACCTTCGATAACTCACAATGCTGAGGGGAATAGTATGGCTAGCCCAACTCAAACGGTAGTTGGTAAAAGTAAATCAAACCTGTTGATAGCTAGGGGTTTGCTAAAAATCCGATGACAAATCTGTCATAATAGCATCCTTATCCGAATATAAGGATACATCACTGCCTTAAACTGCTAAGGCAAAGGGAAGAGGAAAAGTTTGGCATTTAAGCTCAAACGAAATTCTCGACAACTCACCATGCTGAGAGAAATAGTATGGCTAGCCCAACTCAAATGGTAGTTGGTAAAAACTAATCAAATCCGTTGATAGCTGGGGGTTTGCTAAAAACCCTAATCAGATAAATCTTTTGTCAAGTTAAGATTTCACAATGACAACAAAACTTTTCTCGTCATTTTTCTCCAACAGAGCAAGTGACACTCCAAAATATTTGTCAAGTTAAAATCATACCTCTGACATCATAATTCAAAATCAAATGAGATAAAATCCGATTAAATCTCCTGTCACGTTAAGATTTCACATCTGACAGTAAAGAAAACTCACACTTCATCAAGCCCACTATTACAGCTTCTGATAAATTTGTTTATGATATCGTTAAGTTAAAAATTACCTCTGATAAAAATCATCTCTCTATCAAGTTAACAGTTACCTCTAATAGTCCGATTCCAAGGCTAAATACGTTAACCGTCACCTCTGTTTAGTCAGCTTGTTCCTATCACGACCAGTTCCTCTGAATAGGTTGAGCTCTAAGACACGTTTAATGTCACCTCTGTCTTTTCCTGATCCGTTATACTAGATGTCACTGAACGGTTAGGATTCTAATGAGCACGTTAACATGATACCTCTGCTTGACCTAAAATAAGCATGTTAACATGATACCTCTGCTTGTCACCCAATGAGTGCGTTAACATTATACCTCTACTTATTATCTAATGAGGACGTTAAAATCATACCTCTGTTTGTTATTGGATAAGCATATTAACGTTATATCTCCTCCCATGTTCAATGAAATATATTAATAATTATCTCTGTCTACCAAATCCTTTACACGTCTAATAGCCAAAAATTTAAGAATCCAAAGTGTTTCGAAATTCAGTACGGCTAAATTCAGAACTTCGAAAACTTTGGAGGGGGTTATGTAGACACCTAAAAAAAAATTTAAAAAAAAAAATTACAGCGGGGTCCACCTGCGGGAACTCCTCCCGCGGGTGCCCTCCCGCGGGAGGGCACCCGCTGGAGGAATCCCGCAGGTCCCACCCGCGGGAATCCCTCCCGCGGGTGGCCACCCGTCGGAGCGATCCCGCCGGTTGCCACCCGCGGGAGTGATCCCACAGGTGCCAACCCGCGGGTTGTTTTCCGCTTCCGTTCCGCTTCTGTTTTGTTTTGCATGGTGATCCGGATTTTTGGGGATTTAATTGGATTCGAGAGAAGAATTTGAGCCGGATTAGAAGCGCTCCTCAATCTATAAACTTGGGAGCGGAGTTCAGAAAAAAGGAAAATGGGAGATTCTTTTAGAGAGGGAATTCTTTGGCGAGGCAATTTTCCAGAGGTCGGAGTCCAAAAATCTAGAGAAGAGTTCCTCAATCCAGAGAGATCAAATCGTCAACGGAGTGCAGAATCAAGACTCTACCGCTGCCAGAACCCACAAAAATAAAGGAAAATCGAAATCAATTGATCCCCGTTCTTGTAATCTCGAATTTATTTTATAATTTTTCTTTTATTGCTGTAATTCAAAATCAAATTGACAATTTAAAGAAGATTCAATTTTTCGGGCATACAATACCGACGCTCGGCTCTGATCATTGTTTTGCTTAAGTAATAGAGGGCGTGTTCATAGCCGTGCTCATTATACTGAGCAAGTAACGCTCCTAAAGCATCATCCATGGCCCTTACATATATAAGAAATGGCTGCCCAGGGGTCGGTGCCATAAGAACAGGAGATTTAGTGAGATATTCTTTGAGATCGTCAAACGCCTGTTGACATGCCTCATCCCATACGAAAGAAACCCCCTTTTTCATGAGTTTAGAGAACGGCTGGCATCGCCCTGATAAATTGGAGATGAAGCACCGGATATAGGCTAACTTTCCTTGTAACCCCCTTAATTCCTTAAGATTGTGGGGCGGTGGTATTTCACTAATCGCTTTTACTTTTTATGGGTCAAGGAAAATTCCTTTTGAGGTTATTATAAATCCAAGGAATTTTCCGCTGGACACTCCTATAAAAAACTTAGTGGGATTCATCTTCAAATGATGTTTTCACATAACATCGCAGACTGTTCTTAAGTCATGCAGGTGATCTTCTTTGTTCTTGCTGCAGCAACAATTATTCATCACAGCAGATACTGCTGTCATAAGCTGCTCGCAATGACAAATAGGACCAGATTGAACTTGATTTATACCTCTTTTCTTGGTTAAGTATTCTCTATGGTCAGTGGCCTTGAATATGGAATTGTGGGGCCCATTCATCTGTTGAGAGGGTCCAGGAGTCCACTGAAACTTCTTGAGATCACTGGAGTCCAGTTCTGGTCCATTAGTGTGACGATCAGCCCTGATTTTATATTTTGGTTGATTTGCGAGGAGCTAAGAGATAGCTCCGCGTTTTGCGTCGCGGGGCTGAGAAATAGCCTCGTGTTTTGGAACGCTAGCCTCGCCTTTTACGTCGGCTTGACGTTTTTTGCAGAAGTTTATCTTCTGGAATATTAGCCTCGCATGGAAGAAAATTCTTGAACGGTGGCTTACTCTTGCGATTAACGCAAATCATAACTTCGCGATTTTTGCGATTAACGCAAATTTGCCAATCATCTTCACGATTTATGTGAAGGTAAAGAAGCTTGCGATTAACGCAATTTTCACCATCTTTGCGATTAACGCTAAGAACAGTTTTAGCCTCGCGTGGAGAATCACCATCACACGCTAGCTCTATCAATATTTTATCCTCGCGATTAACGCGAGCTTTTCTGGTTTCAAGTCCTGATACAATAGCCTTGCGTGGAGAATCACACGCTGGCTTGTCCTTACGATTAATGCAAATTTTGCTGTCTTTGCGATTAACGCTAAGATCAGCCTTAGCCTCGCGTGGCGAATCACCATCACACGCTAGCTCTAAAGGAAGTTTATCCTCGTGTTTTACGCGAGCGTCAGAAATCTTGCATTTATCGCAAGTTGTACTGGCTTCGCATTTATCGCTAAGCTCAGTAGTAGCCTCGAGTGGAGAATCTCACGCTGGCTTTAAGGAAATTATATCCTCGCGATTAATCGCGAGTGTTAAAAATCTTGCGTTTATCGCAAGTGCTACTGGCTTCGCGTTTATCGCTAAGCTCAGTAGTAGCCTTGCATGGAGAATCACATGCTGGCTCTAAGGGAAGTTTATCCTCGCGTTTTACGCGAGCGTCAGAAATCTTGCGTTTATCGCAAGTTGTACTGGCTTCGCATTTATCGCTAAGCTCAGTAGTAGCCTCGCGTGGAGAATCTCACGCTGGCTTTAAGGAGATTATATCCTCGCGATTAATCGCGAGTGTCAAAAATCTTGCGTTTATCGCAAGTGCTACTGGCTTCGCGTTTATCGCTAAGCTTAGTAGTAGCCTCGCATGGAGAATCACATACTGACTCTAAGGGAAGTTTATCCTCGCGTTTTACGCGAGCGTCAGAAATTTTGGGTTTATCGCAAGTTGTACTGACTTCGCGTTTATCGCTAAGCTCAGTAGTAGTCTCGCGTGGAGAATCTCACACTGGCATTAAGGAGATTATATCCTCGCGATTAATTGCGAGTGTCAAAAATCTTGCGTTTATCGCAAGTGCTACTAGCTTCGCATTTATCGCTAACCTCAGTAGTAGCCTCGCATGGAGAATCACATGCTGCCTTTAAGAAAATTATTTCCTCGTGATTAATCGCGAGTGTCAAAAATCTTGCGGTTCTCGCAAGTGCTACTGGCTTCGCGTTTATCGCTAAGCCTAGTAGTAACCTCGCATTGAAAATCACATGCTGGCTTTAAAGAGATTTTATACTCGCATTTCTCGCGAGTGTCAAAAATCTTGCGGTTCTTTATCGCTAAGCTCAGTAATAGCCTCGCGTGGAGTATCACACGCTGGCTTTTCCTTGCGATTAACGCAAGTTGTTGCTTTGCGTTTAACGTGATAATGACTGGTCTCGCAATTAGCACGAGCCAGTTTACGAGGGGCCATAGCCTCGCGTTCTTTAGCCTCGCGTCCAAGGTGGGCTTTGAGGGCGTTTCGCCTTGCTCTCCGATTTCTATTTCGGAGTTGGGTTCTGGTCAATCCAGTTCCCAGGTCTTCTTCGGCAGTAGGGAGGTCATCCTCTGTTAGGATTCCCTGCCTGAACACTGGCTCTATAGCCACGGTCTCCAAGGATCCCCGTTCCTCGGTGAATACCTTTTTACCCGTTGCTAGGGTATTGGAGCACACGCGACGATAGTGTCGTGTGTCGTTCAGGTTACCTGATGATTCAGAGGAGAGGTACTCCTCGTACTTCTACTGGTCGATTTCAACGACCAGCATGTCTACGTCGGACCCGATCATATCGACGTCCGATTGCGCCACAATCTCTTCTTTAGTGAAAGAGACGGCTCTCACTGTGGTCGCCAGTTTGTTCGTCGCAAAAGTTTATTGTTTTCCTTCCATTGAGTACAACTTAGATCACAATAGAAGTGAACAAGATAAAAAGAGAACAAACGAGAGGATTTTATATCTCAATCTCTCTCTTTTACAAAATAGTGTGGGATCTGTGGCGATGGGATCTGTCGAGCAGCTTCTTTTGACGATATGATGTCGAGATCTTCTCTCTTGAAGATGACGGCCGACTGTAGACTATCTTCTCTGGTCTTTCACGAACTCAAGGCTCTATGCGTAACTTGAATTCTCCAAGAAGAAAAGAAAAACCGAAAAAAAGACCCCTAGGGCTTCCTCAAGAGGATATTTATAGCCTTGGGATGATTTGAGAGTTTTTATCTAAATAGAATTTGTTCTCATCAAGGATTCCAATCAAATATTATAGTTTTGATTTAAATCTCTTGATTTAGAGTTCTGATCAGATTTAATTTGGGTATTTGGATAAACCCAAATCATAATCTCAATCAATTTTAGATTCCGGTTATCTGTTCACGCGGAGCTAATCGCATCAAAAAGCGGAGCTAAAGAACCAGAACGCGGAACTAACGCGGAGCTATTAAACATCTCCGCGTTTTGTTCAACATGAGGCTAAAGTAGCCAAACGTGGGGCTGCAGAGTTAGCTCCGCGTTCTGTTGTGGAAAATCCTTTTAACTTAGAAATTTTCACTGCCAACAAGTCTAAGGTGTTTTGTAGTGCACTCCTGAGACTTTTCTCGTCTCTTTTTGCTTCCTATATCTGAACTTCAAGATCAATGTGCACTCAACACACATTGTTAACCCGTAAAATATTAGAAAAAGTAAGAAAAACACAGTCGATCCCTAACAATGACGCAAAAGTTTGATGCGAATAATCAACTGTAAGCGTACAGTATCGGTTATAGCGATTTATAGATCGTTCCCACGATGATATAAGATTTTCTGCCTTCTAGCTCCTCTTATTATTCTATCGAGCTAACTATAGACTCTAAGTTGATTTTTTTGTTATTCTAATTAGTTTAGGACATAGAATCCAATAGTTCACAACTAAGTATTACTTTTCTTATCTTCTTCCTTTCATAAAAACTGATCTTTTAGTTTTAATTTTTATTTTTGGTATTCTAAGTATGAGTTATCAAGTGGCGTACAAATATAACTCATCAATGATATTATTTTTCTTAGATAATTCTATAAAAAAGATAAAAATTAATAACCCCAAACCCTAACTAAGAATAGGCTATCAAAAAATTTAAGTCAAGTATGAGCTATCAAAGCATTAATCTACA